>JAPYZB010001660.1:0-13820 GCA_030522745.1 Eupelmus kiefferi | reverse complement strand
AAAAGCCATAATCTCATCAGGTGAGTTACGTTTTTTGTTCTCTCAAAGAGATAGGTCGTGTTCTAAGCATGTAACTTACACATTTACTGATAAGAGTGCACTAATTAAAACTTAGCATACTGTTTCTAGTTAACACATTGATGCAATCTACATAGCACAGTATGTCAAGCATAAATTAAAAGCAAAGCACTCTTAGCGGGATGTCAGAGCGGTACGATATGATAATCTTTACTGTATTTCCAAGTTTTTCATAAAATTATTAACTGTATTATAAATTTGAAGGGTTCGTCGGCTCTGTATTAGTAATAGCTAGGGCGTTCAGCTCATAAAATCATGCTAGAAATTATGAGTTTATTAAAAATCTAAAAAATATTTTAAACTATACAGCTAATCATATATTTTTTTTAATTTAGGCAGTTTTGTATTTCCATATTTTTGTTGAAGTTATTAGTTTTTAAATGAGTCTAATAGGTTTATTGGCTTTGTAATAGTAATATCTAGGGTAATCAGCTCATGAAATAATAATACGTATGCAATTGTTTTAGTATAATAAAAATTAGTGCATATGTTATACCGCTACGACATTCTTTTAAGTTCCACAAGAAAACTCTCCTTAGTGCTTTCAGTTTTATAAAATAGTAAATGGAACATGAGCTTTAAGCAGGGAATTCAAGAAGTGCGTTAGATTCCTGTTCAATGTATTATTTTTTGTGAGATTTTATCATATGTGAATTATTAGGACTCAGAGATAGTCGAAATATTTATATTTTAAATAATATCTAATTGTTAGTATGGGTATGGGTGCGCAGAATGTTGGATCTATCCAACTTGTAAACTCTCGTCGTTTCTACATTATATCGGAAGAATACTTACAATGCTTTTGCAATTGTATATTTTGTAATATCTGATAAATTATTTGAGCAATTTGAACATATATATACTCATATTTATTATAATGAATTCGAATAGTACATTATGTCTCATGTATGTGTGTTTATTATATATGTGAAGCTTTGTGTGGTCGAGAAACGTTTCACAAGCTAAATAATCAACCTAAACATGAGTTTCGAGCATAACTATCTAGTTATATTTTAAACCGCAAAAGACAAAAATTATGTCAAAGTCGCATTATTAGTAGAAAATTTAAGAATTTTATGATATATTGTACCAAATATTTGTAGTTAATTTTATTTTCTGATAAAATGATATGAATTTACTCTGATTTTAATTATTTTACTATAAATAATTATCTACATTCTATTTCTATTAATCAGTCTTATTTACATTTATGTAAATTTATGTAATTTATTTCTCGTATATAATTTAGCTCTCAAATTTATAATTACAAAAAATTTTGTTAAAATTTAAACATAAATTCATTATTTTAAACACCTTTCCGTGTAAGAGATGTAATAAAATTTAATTTTTTTGAGGCGCATACGGATAAAAAGTGCAATAAAATTTAATTTTTTTGAAAAGCATAAGGATACTGCAGTTAGCAACGTATTTTCATCATTAGAATAAATTGATATTCTAAAATACCTATCTAAACACACTCATTGACCCTTAGAGGAGTGGAATATTCTGCGTAAATTTCTACCTCACGCTCTCGCAACTATTTTCCAAAAACACTGCAAGCACTTTCCATCGCTAAAAGCACAAACTATACGCACAAAAACTCCTAAAATCCAGCATTTCCATTAAACCAAATCCGTCAATCTAGTTTTTAAACCTTGCACTTTCTTTATTTCTTTGATCCCTCCTAGCCAGCAAATGACCTACTTGGAATTTTCAAACTCCACGCGCTTCCGTCTACGCGAGCGTATTTTAATTCTTCCGTCGTTAGTTTGCACGCAAGACCTACTTCACAGAGAGCATACTCAAATGCTCGATACTGAAATTTGCATTTCGTTTTGCGCGCAGACGGGAAAGCTTGTTAAGAGTCTCGCTTTATACGGGCTGCGTTCTGTATACAATTTTCGCCTTGTTCACGGTCATCCGTCTGGAAGGGGCGCGATCAGCGCGACATGAATCCAAATAACTTGACTGTTCAAATATGGAGGTTCTTGATTTTGTCTGTTTATTGAATGCCTTGATCATTTGAGGATTCTAGTGAATTATTAAAATTGTCTTTAAACATCCAAATCATTATCAATATTTTTCAACCTGGTAGAAATAATTTATTTAAGCCGGTGTGAAATACTTTTTGTTATAGAGAATGCGAAAACCCACATATCGTCGCTTGAATTCAATAACAGTACACATCGAATTGTCGTTAAAAAAAAGTACACATCGATTATTTATATGAGAATTCTCAAATAAATAATCGATGTGTACTTTTTTCTAAAGACAATTCGATGTGTACTGTTATTGAATTCAAGCGACGATATGTATATTTAATTTTCAATTTTTCGAAAATATGGGTGAGTCAGGTTATTGTTTTTATTAAAAAATAACTTGACGATGAAAAATTTTTCAAAAACTGAAATTTAAATGCAAAAGAATGGGTTTCCATATTCTTCATGACAAGAGAAATTTTAGGTCACTAACAAAAGAAACTGTTCAATTTATTTATTTTTGAAAACATAAAATCGTTCACTTATTTTTAAAAAGTTAAAATTTTTAATCTATTGTTTTAGTAAAGAACTTTTGCAAAAAATTGAAACTAAGTCCTTTTAGATAAAATTTGTAATTCCTAAATATTTTAATAAAAGAAGAAAAGAAAGAAATATTTGAAAAATAATTTTTTAATATTTTTATAACACAATTGCAGAAAAGTTATTGACTTAAAAAGTTATTTTTACAAAATATATTATCATTTTTCTTCATATATTCGCCTTCAGTATTTATTCTTAATTTTTATATCTCTATAGTTTTTAAATTAAATTTCCATTATTATTGTACATTCGTGAATAATTTATTAGATATCTCCTTTTGCTAATTAATAATTACAGTCAATACTTTTTAAACTTATTTTTAACAAACTCAAACGATTTTTTAATCATCCTTTAAAATATTCAAAATTTTTCAAAATTTTACCATCCCTCACACACCGCGTTTCATTTTCAAATATGAAAAGTCGTATTTCAAAATCCCCTCAAAAGACGCTCCACGAATTCTCGCATCACCGGACGCGCGCGCATCCCCGAAAAAAGCGAAAAGAATTTTCCCGGAAAACCGAAACTACCTTCCCCAGCCGAAGTCTATATACGAGACGCTCAAAGCACCTCGCGCAGCGCCTTATCGAGGTAATACCGAAGCACATGCTGCTCCCGGAGCCCTCGGCTGCGCGCATCAGTTTGGCCGAGTGTGCCGTTTGCTGATAAGGCCAGAGAGACAGACTGACGGAGCTCCCAAGCCCGCGAAGTTTGCTTTTCCGGACTGGAAACGTCTTTCGCTGTTATGCTTACGCGCTCTCGCGCCTCTCCGGCTCGTCGTATAATGGACGAAAGTTGGGGAGGCTGAATGTATACGCGCAGGTACTCAAGAGAGAGAGAGAGAGAGAGAGAGAGACACTCGGGCGGAAATCGCGTTCGATGGGATGGCGAGAGTCGAGTGGGGCCGAGTGATTTCGACTGGAGGGCGCGCGCGCTCGCGTTGTTGTAAAAGTGGGCGGTAACGAGTGGCTATATCGGCAGGCGGGATCGAGCGGAAAATGCAGGCGATTCCGGAGGCGCTGCTGAGAGGCTTGTTTACGTTCTGAATTTCAAAATCGATTGTTAAGGGGCTACGGGAATTGTAGTAGTCGCGAGATGTGGGATTGTATGCTTTGGGTACTGTTAATTTGTGGGTATTGTTAATGTTAGACGGAGCTAAGGTAAAGTCGCGTGCAAAATGTAGTTAAGTTGGAAAGTCTAATTAGTTGAAAATGCACGGTTTAAATTTTCTTTTTAAGAAAATTATCTTAAGTCTATTTGAAACAAACGTTAATACGTCTGAATTGCAGTAAATGAGTATCCTTTAGTATTAATAATGAAATGTTACTCAACTCTAATAAAAAAAATGTATAAAAATTTATTATTATATTATTTAATTAATTTTGCGTCAGTTACGACAAACACACTCTGAATTATTCACGTATAATTTTGGAAATTGATATACGAATAAGCCTATTTGTATATTTAAACGTGCACAAGCACCTATAGTAATTACATAGTAGTCATTTACAGTTTTGAACGACTGCAGCGCAGCTTTATTGCCTTTAATAAACGATGTTAAATTATAAACTATCAATCACGTACATAATTTTAATAACATCATTTGCTACACAAAGCTGTGCTAGATTTAAAAGCAAAGCTTGCTACAACCTTGACATGCTAGCGGAAAAAGTCGCTACTCGCAAAATGCGACGCTAGTGAGAAAAAAAAACCAATTCAATCTCCTACTATAGCTGTAGAGAAAAAAAATTATTCTCAAGCTAAAGGAAAATTTTGCTTACATTGCAGGTGGCAAGCCATTTCCCGGGCTCGAAAATCTGCCGAAGTCCTTCTGGCATGAGCTGAGCTCCCCTTTCACCGAGGTGAGTGATTTAAAGCGGCAATTTATTTTCTAAATGCACACCGAGCGGCCCCCGCGTAATGAAGTCTCCAGCGCGCACGCGCGGAGCTTTTCGAAATTTTCCGAACACAGGCGCTAGCACCGAAAATTTACTGGCGTTTTGAAGGCCTGCGCGTAGAGTTGATATAACTTCGCGATGGTGTTTGATGATTTAGAAGTAATTGAACTGGAAGTCGATTTTGATGGAGCTTTTGTTGGGGAGTTAAAAAATGATGTATGTTTTACCACGTATATGGCTTAACGAGAGCGGAATTGAGGAGAACGGATGGTTATTGCCTACATTTATTTAAGGAGACAGTTGCTGCAATTATTTAGAGTGGCTTTATGTAAAATTTTGTTGTTTAAATTAATTTTTTTAAGGTTAAAGAAAATTAAAAGTAGTTTCAAAATTTTCTACGTTTAATAAGTTTTTCAAATCTGAGTTAATAACTTTATGGTCAGAATAAAAAGATTATATTTTATTATTTATTATCACTGACTGAGTAAGTGCGATAACAGCCGGAAAGTGGTATTCATGTAAATGTTTATCTCTAGTGACATACACAATAGTTTGAAACTGAATTTGTAACTCAATTTCGAAATGTGCCCTTTATGGTTGAAAATGCATATTCGATATTGTTCTGAGGCAATCTTTTATGATATGATTATTGCCACAATAAATCTAGAAATTTGGTTTTTACGCCAAATGAGTTGAACAATTTTTATTAATTTTTAATTTCTTTTTTTGAATTCGTAAAATAAAATATGGCTGAGGTTTAAACGAAATATTTATTTTTTAATTTCTTAAATATTAAAAATTATCTATAAAAACTATTTTAATTTTTTTCTTGTTAAATTATAAAAAGTCCATGAATTTTTTTCTGCCATTTCCGGTTACTATAACCTATTGTGATACTGATAAAAGTAATAAGCATTTATTTTGTCATGGCATGTAAAGCAATGTTTATTATGTATTAACATTGTACTTTGTTGTCTATTACTACCGTTAAGTAATAAAATCGATAATTCCAAAAGCAACTTTGTTCGAGGGAAAGTGTTTAATTTAAACAAGATGCTACATTTAGAAATGAATATTTTTTTTTAGAAAATTCGAATAGTTAATTAAAAATGTTTAAACAGAAAGGTATTAGATACGACCTCATAATTCCTAAAAATAACGTGAATCATTTTTACAAAAGACGGAGTAAAAAGATATCATTTTTAAAATGAATAATTTTACAATTTTGTAAGTTAGCTTGTGAAATAATTTTTTCAACTAAAAGTAGAGTAGAAATTCGCTTATTTTGTGTATGGTAATAAATGTGTGAAAAAGATTCATCTTTCTCCACCATAATGCGCGAGGAATAAAGCTTTTTCTTTTTCTTTCTCAAATTTTACGTAAATTTGAATTACTTTTTTCATGGCTTCAAATGCGCGATCACCGACAAAACTTTAATGTGTAAAAAGAGACATGAAATGCTTTTATTGCTAAAAGTGCAGAGTTTAAAATAAAGAGAAAAATTATTTCAGATTCGGATGAAACTTAAAATTTTATTCCAAATTTCATTTTTTGAATGTTTACTTTACTTGTATACATTTTTTAACATCTTTCTTTAATATGAATAATTTTAACATTTTTCTACCTATAGGTATTGCCAACTAGAGGTACTTTATTTTTTTAAAGGAATGTAAAAAGGTCGAGTTGATATCTCTAAGAAATATTATGTGGTAAACTAAAAATAATATCGTAAACAGTAATTAAATCAGTTAAGAAAAATTTTTTTCTAAAAATCTTGTAAGTTTGACAAGAAGCTGCAGTTCTTATTCAAAAAGTTTCACTGATTTTCTTCAAAAATTTATAGACAGAAAAATATCAGAATAAAAATTTGAGCTTACCGATATTGCTGACTTTATAAAATAAATAATTTATTGTAAAAAAATTAATGAAACTTATAAAAAACGCATGATGTCAGCTTTTTAATACGTCCAATATTTATAAAAAAATTTTTCTTAACTGATTTAATTAATGCTTACAACATAATATTTGGATTCCCGTATAATATAATAGAGATATCTAATACACCCTCTTATATCAACTTAAAACACTCTTTTAAAATTGTTAACATCATATTTTAAAATTCATATCGTTTTCATATTTTCAAAAAATATTGGTCAATAAATTTGATAAAATATTTGCCCCGGTTTACGTTTTTTCGGTTTTTTTATCATTACATTTCACTGATTTTAGTGAAAAGTTTGTAAAAATATAAGTACCTTTAATTTTCTTCTAGTTTTATTTCTTGGAACGTAATCGTAAGTTCTAAAATTGTAATTTCTTATACCGTCTTTATTTACAGTTTTATTTAACATCATACCTCGTTAAATTTGATGGAGTTTAAAAAAATTCAAGAAATAATTTGAAATAATCTTAAAGTTTTAAAAAATTTAACGAGCTAAGTACAAACGCTAGAATAAAATCTAACTTTAGTTGAAAATAAATAAAATTTTTATTAAGGTTTTTTTTAACTTTCTCATTATTTTCGTAGCAATAAAATAAGCAGCTGAGAAAGTTTAAAAGCTTTGTCGATTTTTTTAAGGGCTTATGGTTGATTTTGATGTTTTAAAATGGTTTTAACCAACAATTTTTCAACTATTTATGCAATTAAAACATGAATATTAAAAAAAAAGTATTTATTAGCGAATTCAGTCATTGAAAATCTAACAAAGTACCTCATATATCGTATTTACAAACGCTTAAATGTTTAAAAACTTTTCATTCAGCCGACTCAGTGCTACATCAGCTACTGTAACATATTTGCTAATAGCAAATAGCACATTTTAAACGAAAAATTTCATCCAACAGCTTTTTAGAATCACTTCTAACCCGGTAAAATCCACTTCCACCTCACCTGCACATTTCGACCTCGTCCAGTCCGCAGTGATTCCCAACTCAATTTTTCTCGTCCACGCCCAACCAAATCCGACCAGCTCCACATGCAGCCTGATATCCCAAGGAAATGGAAACCCGTCACGGTTTGACAACGTCGCGCTTATACGGGAAACTCGACTTGGCAGTCTAGCTTCTAAATTTACCTGTAAAGGGGCCTACGGGCTCGAGTTGATGTTTCGATGCTTTGCTTGCTGAAAGGCAGTCTCCCGGTCTTGACGATTCACGAGTGTGTGTTTGTGCGTAGGTGTACGAGGAGGAGAGCTTCGCCACGGAAACTGGAGCCACTCCCGAGCCGAGGCCTTTCTTCGAGGATCCCGACAGCAATATAACCGTGCAGCTTGGCGCTGAGGTTTACCTGCATTGTCGGGTGCAGAATCTCCAGACGAGGACGGTGAGTATCGGATGCCGGTTTACATTTTGATTGTATATATTGTCTTCTGCGGGTTTGAGATATATTTCTCTAACTTCGGCTGAGGATATTTGAATGATTGTTTGAGATTAGAGAGTAATTGTTTTTTTTTAAACATTTAGAGATTGTATTGTGGAATATGCTCTTTATGTTACATTAATCACAACGAATGAACTCTGTTTTTTTTAAAGACTTCTTTTTAAGAAAATAACATTATTCATCTCAGTGCACTAAGAGTACTCAGAGTATTTAAGTACCGTACTATTTAAAATTAAAAGAAGCTTTTCAAACTCTTTTTTTTAGATCTTAAAATTTTAATGATAAAATTCCTCTTTGTTCAACTCTCAGCGGCTGAATAAAAAAACTCTACATCCATATAAAAACTAACTCCGCTCACTTATTCATAATTTTCTGATTAAATCTTTAACGAAACAACTGCTCGAACAAACGACGAGCGCGCAAAAAGTCTCCACGTCAAAACTCGTCGGATCTCTCGCGCGCGCTGAATTCAGAGCTGCGCGAAAAAGCTTCACCTTATAATTAATAATACGCCGCCGGATGACTTTCTTATTTATATTGTCAGTGCCGTGGAGAGAGAGAGCAGTGACCTCTTTTCTTCCTTTCTCTATCTGGCAGCGCTGCTGCGCGCCACGCCTCGACTTCTATTTTGTCAGCGCACCGAAGCGCGCTTTGTTTTTCCTCCGATCTAAAAGCTTTTCTCGTGTATACCCGCCCAATCTCCCCTCCTTCTCTTCCTATCTCTCTTTTTCTTTTTATTCTCTCTCTTTCTCTTTCTCTCTCTCTCTCGCCGGCCGCTGCTTCGAGTCCGATGAAGTCGGCCGGTGGGTTAAAGTCACTCGACACTGGGACGTCGTAAATAACTGCGAGTGACGCGCAATTCCGCCCATCGCAATGCCAAGCTTGGTATAAATAATAATTGTCGTGATTGTTGTTAAAGGTTATTGGATTAAAATATTGTTTGCCGAGTTATATGGGATTCTATTGCTGGGCGATCAACGGCCGCTGTGAATAATGCGATGTTGTTAATTTATTGAATAATCAGCATTAAGCGTTATGAAAAGTTAACGATTCAGCGTGAAATTATTGAATTTTGGAAAGGGGGCATAAATTCTTTGATAACGATGTAATGTCGGCTTTGGGTACTTTAAAAAACAAATTAAAATCAGGATGTCGTTCGATGGGTTAAGGTGTAATTGAAGTGGAAACTCATTATCAACAAGAAATTAATAATTTATTAGGGTTGTAATTGTTTATTATTTATATCGCTGGTAATTCACTTTGATTTTAAAGTATCAATAATTTAGGAAATAAACTGTAAACATCGGCCAAATAATTAACGAGCTACATAATTAATATCCGTTAAAGCTTTTTACTCATAACTGAAACATTCAATCAATGCACATCTCGTAAAAATAACGTATTACCAATATTTTAATTATTTCACAAAACGCAAAAAGCTCTCTGTGCACGTATCAAAAATTAACCGAAACCCCCCACCAACAATCCCAATCCCGCAAATTATAAATCGCCCTGCAATTTTCATACAAAAGCTGCTCGACCAGCATTAAAAATTTCCAAAAATCACCCTCCGCATCGCTTTCACCCAAACGTCCATTTATTCGCGTTTTTGATTACATCTTCGCTCGGAGCTCGATATATTGATTTCATGCGTGGGCAGCAGCTCAAACGCGTGCGATTGACGCGGCGATTATTATAGGCGCGCAGCCGTCGTCGCGTTTCATCATTTTTGCAGCCTTTGAAGACTGGCGCACGAGGCGCGGGCGTCTAAAATTAATTCGTCGCTACGCAGCGTCAAAGCGAGCTATATTGCCGCGCGCGCTTTTCACCCGGGAGATGGATGATGAAATTAGAAGTCGCGCATGCGTGGCGCGATGTCGGGAGCGATGGGGTGGACGTGTTAATGGGAACGTGTACCGAATGATTGGAATTTCGTTTAATCCGCGCGCGCATTGCGAGTGGGCTGATTTTCAGGATGGATTTGGAAGCGGTTGCGTGAATTAGATATCGGATTAATTATTACTTTTGAGATTTATTATTTTGGTGGGAGGAATGATTTATTTATAGAATTGAACTGAGTTTGATCTAGTCGTCAGGTCTGACTGTACTCGGATGTAACTACTTGCCTCACCACTTGGAAATTATTTTTTGCATACAGATAATAACAATGATTTTGTTTTTGTTTAACGTTCGATTCCAACCTTGTCTTTGCAATTCTGAGCAGCGCGAGAGAAAAGTTAATGTTAATAAGCTACTTTACAGAATCCAAAGCAGTTTACACTTCGCCATCTTGCGCGTTATTTTACATTCTCCCCGGGCCTTCGAACTTCTCGGCGAAGTTCCAACAAAAGCAGCCCGACTTCCACTTCTCGAAACTTAATAATTATAAACCGGCGCAATTAAAAATCGCGCGAAATTACAAATTAAAATGAGGCGAGTGCACGCGCCACCGCCGCCGCAGCTTGTCATTGTTCGGCCAAAGTCTCCGGCTAAGAGCCTGTCGATAATGTTAATGAGCCGTTAAACGCTGGCTTTCAATAGTTCGACGCGACGAGTAAGAGAAGGGCAGCCACCGCACGTTAGGCGGAGCTCCGTTCTCCTCGTGCAGGCCAACGACCTGGGCTTCGGTGTTGTTGCTCTTTTCGCTCGGCGCGAGGGTGCAAGATAATCGAAATTAACCGGGGAAGGCATCGTCAAGTCGTCGAACTTGGAACGAGTCCTGCGGGCTGAATTTTTAAGTAGGATGCGCAGACGCTCGCGGGGGTGGGGAATGAATTTTGCGGGGTTGCAAGTTTGTTGAACTGTTGAAACATTTTTTTTATGTAAAGTGGTTAAGTCGATACTTAAGGATTTTTCTATTCATAATTTTTTGAATTTTGCGAACTAATTTAGAAATAATAAAACTTTATAAGAAAATATTTTCATTACGTGTATTTTTACTATTTTTTAACATAAGAGTTAAAGAATTTAGTTTCCTTGTGATTAGCAGAATATATTCGTATATTTTTTTATTAAAAATCATTGGGCAGAAATCTATCTTTATATTTTACAGAAATTATCGTACAGATAGTATCAATAAAATACTTGAGTTTCATGAAAAAATATTGGCTTTTACTTTTGTGAAGGAACCTCCTTAAGTAAAAATATTGATTTTTCTTTGTAAGCTTCCAAGTACTTCTAAGAGTTTTTTTCTGAATCCCATTGAAATCCATGAATTGATCTGGATATCTTAAAAGTAGTAAGGTGTAACTAGATTCGAGCAAATTTTGATTAACTCGAAGACAAACTTAAAATTTAAATTAGTAAGTATAATTACCACCCCTCATAAAACTTACTATCCCTGCTACCGCTACCTTAAAAAAATTTCTTTTCAATTCCAGTAAGAAAAGCACGTAGCCATCGTCTCAGCCAAATGAAATTCTCCCGTTCGCCGTTAAAAAAAACACGGGCTCACCGCGAATAAAGCCTCCTATCTCCCTACCATCCCCAGAACGAGAGCACGAATACCCGAGCATTCTTAATGCCCGGCTCGGCGCACATACGCTCATGTCGCGCGCGCGACTTTTTCGCCTTAACCGCATTATATACCTACTCCGGAGCCGGCGCTCCTATTACCCGCCGACTTTTTATCTTTCTGAAGTTTATAAGATTATGAAATTTATATTCCTGAAAGGTCGTGAATAGGCTGAAAGAGCGAGGATTGGAAAATGAGAGAGGAAAAGAGAGCGAGAAAGAGAGAGAGAGAGAGAGAGAGAGAGAGAGAGAGAGAGAGAGAGAGAGAGAAAGACTGGGTATATAAGATCGGATCGCCGGGGCGCTCAAAGAGGATTCAGCGCTTTTATTTGTCAGCAGATAAACGGAAAGAAGAGAGTAGTGGAGGATTCTTAGACGAGGAGATCCGTTTTTCCATACGCGAGTGCTGGAAGAAAGGAGCTTCTGGAGCAAGGCCTTAATTTTTGAAAAATTTTTTGGGTGCTGGAAGCGTGGGAATGGAAGGCTTTGTTGGCGAGGGATTAATGAATTATCGGCTTGATATTAAAATTTTGCAGGAATATAGGTAAAAATGAGGGTTTCTGATACTGATTTTAATTAATACTGTTTGTTGAATTGAAAAAAAAATTATAATTGGTAGTATATCAATATTAAATAACTAAATCTTTACAGGATTTTTCGGAACACCACAAGAATTCTCAGTAAAACAATTTTAGCCCAATGCATTTGATGAAATTCATTAGTGATATTGCATATCGATTATTTTGGCGTGCAATAAATGGAAAAGCCTTTTATGATCGGCGCATATACGTTGATAAATAAAAAACAAGAGAAATTGACAATCCTTTGTTTTAGCCTCTATTAAACCAATAAATAAGTTTAGCTTTTCCAATAAACCAAACGTACTTTTCGTATACAAATCAATCATGCGCTCGCATTGCACTATATGCGCCCGAGCCGAGTGCCTCGCAAATCTATATAAATGTCTACTTCCGAGAGGAGAATTACGACATCCCGAAATCCTCGATGATTCGAATCGGCGCGGGCGCTTCAATCTTGACTGAAAAGATGCTTTATTCAACGATCGGCTATAGATTCCGGGAAAATATCCGCCATGTTTTCGGTGCGCGCGTGTATTTGAAATTGAATCTCGGAAAATATACAGTAGTGCCGCGAGGGCCATCGGAAAAAGACCTCTAATCGGCTTGCGTCAGCCATGGTGGCAATTTTTTTTTTTATATATACAGGCGCGAAAAAAGGGATGAAATACACAGGGATTCGAATAGTCGCTTGTTCAGTCAAAGGTGAGATTTGCGTACGGTGTGCTGTTGTTTACGTCTGCGGGTGTGTAAAGATTAGTCTTGTTGCTATTTGAGCACTTTTTTATATTGGTTTCGATGCAAAAGTGAGATTTGTAATGAAGACAAGAACGAAAAAGAAAACGTGATGTGTTATATTTTAATCCGCGAATAAACGTATTTAATAGTTCATGAAGAAAGATCGTAGATTTAAGATTAACGTTGACATGTCATTAATATACGCTACTGTCGATAACAAAAGTGTAAGCTAGTAAACATTTACACTTTAAAAATGAAATTTAATCCAAATGTAATCAAATGCATCTTGATGTGCTACATTTATAAATAATACAATAAAAATTATTTATTCTTTTTAACATAACAAAAGATTAACGTTTTCAAAGGTTACCCCTTTTAAGATAGGCAAAAAGACCCCCATCGCAAAATTTTAATTTTTGACGCCCAAAAAATTATTTTTGAAAAAAAATACGTTTTTTAGGTTAGGAATACTTTTCCACTTAACTGGGGGGAATCCCCTATCTTTATGGAGGGTACCCTTTATAGTATTTCAGTTAGTAGCGCAATCTTTATCCACAAGCCGCCAAAAATATTTTCCAGTCCGTGCCTCAATCTCGTATTTTCAAGTAAATGCCTCGCGTCGTTGTAGGGAATAAAATTTTTATCAATGTTTTGACTGATGTCTTGGCAAACCACCAGCTTCAATTTGGTCTACTTTCACCCAGCCGCACCGTGCGCCTCACTTATCTATGGCTTCCAGAAACGCGCGCGTCTTTATCTGCCTTTAAATCTGCTCGCATGCATCGGAATACTTAATTGTATTGTCTTCCAGTCTTGTACAGAGGCATTTCTTTCCTAATTCCCAAAATTTCACATTTAACAATAAATTTCTTATTCTCCCACTGTAAAAAATATCACCGTAAATCATTGGTATTTTTTTGTCAGTTAAAATTTTAATACTAGGCTTCACGCCTGTTAAAATTTTTTACTCCGCCGTAAACTCCCTTGAACGGCCGATGTAAAAACTTTTTATCACCTCGCGCAAACGAATAATCACCCTTTCATACGGGAGCGTCAG
>JAPYZB010001659.1:0-17559 GCA_030522745.1 Eupelmus kiefferi | reverse complement strand
GCAGACGGCGAGTTTCATGGCTTTGCACTTTACGGACTTCTTTTGCATTTACGTCAGTTTGGCGTGATTTGTTTTCAGAAGTGTAATTTATTCATGAGTTTTCGGAGAGAGCGCTAGTTTGTTGGTTGTTTCGGTGATTGGAGAAATTGTATTTTAAAAACGTTTATTTGAATGATTTTGAGCTAACGTGCTAATGTAGCTAGAGTTAATAGGTGAAAATAACAAGAACGTCACTATTTAGTATTTTACAAAAGAAAACAGCTTTTAGAGCTTAAAAAATATTTATTTTTTATTGCTGTCTTACCGAATCCGTCTTTTTCTACTTCGCGATTTTGATTATCGAAAGATCGAGGAACTGATAGTGTACTATAAATATTGACGTTTCTTCAATAAGTACATATCAATGTTTGCTTAATACCATATTTGCCTATTGACATACTACCTGCTCCCTTTATTATATACAATAACGTTTTAAAATTTTTCTCTTTTATTAATAATTGTTTTCATTGCGGCAAGCGATCGATTGTTCTTTAAAGACAATTACTTATAAAGAATGAAATAATGGAAAATGTATAAATGTCAATAACTACAAGATACATGCTCTCAACTGTGATTATAATATAGTTAAATATTTACTCATGTACCTTTCGAAAATAACTATTCATTTGCATGAAAATAAGCCTAAAATCAGCAGCATAACAATAGCCTATATTTAAACAGATCGGCAACCGTTACAAAGAAGCCAAACACAACCATTACAGATTTCCGCTAAATTCAGTATCGACTACACCGAAGCACAAATCCGGCCATTCTCCCCCCATCTAAAAACAAACACACCTCCTCCAAACCTTATCCCCATAATATCCATTATACCAGCGGCTCGAATTCACCGAAATTCCAGCATCCACATCAGCCACACATCGAGCTTTCCACGCGCACGTGCGCTCATAGCCGCGAATCTCCGTTTATTTACATACCCGTCGCAATTGCATAAGTCGAGCCATTGTGGGAGTACAATAACGCCGAGGCTCGTGGAAGAGTTTCAAAGCGCGCTTATTATAAACGTTTACGAGCCGCGCGCGCGCGAGCTGCAGTCGATATTTAGCGTTCTGAAAATATACCCGTGGTGGGTGTGTTGCGCGTGTGGAGGAGAGTTTGATAGGTCTCTGGATGAGAGATGCTTTGTGCGAGTCGTTTTTTTGGGATGATGGTTTGGAGGTTTGGGTGGGGAAGGGACGGTGAGAGAGTTGGGATTAATGCAGGGTTATTCGAGGTGAGGTTTCGGTGCGAGGAATTTTTATTGGTGGTAGGGGTTTGGAATGTGCGTTGGTTTTGTTTAAGAGAGGTTTGAAGTTTGGTTCGCTTAACTAGGTGTTAATACGAATTTTTTATGAAATAAAACAATTTTCTTGTACAAGTACAAATACAATATAAGTATTGTATTGATACAGACGTGTAATACTTATTAAGTACAGAATGTCTGAATATATCCGGTCGCATCTACTTAATCAAACACGTGTATCATATTTTTGTTTAACTTTTTATTACTATGTTTGAATATTCAGATTTTAGTTTATACAATATTTAATTTAGATGAGTACCTTATACACTGCAGCAAAAGTAATCCATTATCATTTCTAAAAGTTTATTCATTCAAAAATAGAGTTTCCTTCTTAAAAGAATCTATTCAATTCCATTGAACATATCTCATTGATCGCGGGACAAAATTCCAATTCAAACTTATAGCACAATACTTTATTGTGTATCTATAGAATACATAAATTTGTTTAATAATAGCATTCAATGTTTTTTTTTAATCAAAGCTAATATTTAAAATATAAATATTAACTAATATATATGAAGTCTTGATATAATTAAATAAGAAATAATTTTTTTACTTTGTCTAAAAATAAACTAAATTATAATAAATATATATTAAAAAAATTTATTATACGAATATAAATCGCCTATAACTTTAATACAATACAACAATAAAAAAATTGCTTTTGCTGAATCTAAATGTTGTGTGTACAAACTCCTGAAATCTGGTAGTAAATAAAAAACAACCTCAACTTTCAACAAGCTTAACTGGTTTAATTATTAATTTTTTATTCTGAAAACGGAACTTCGAAAATTGTTTCTGAAAACGTCTTTGAACTCCTTTTTTCTGAGAGTTTGCTTTCCCTCTTTTAACTTAATTTATTAATTATTATATAATTAATAAATTAAGTTAAAAGTTATTATTAATAGTTTATTAAGGTTTTGTTTAGACTGAAATACTCACATTTTAAGTTGAAATTTTTTTTCATATTTTCTTTAAAATTAAATTATGCATGGTTCGACTATTCCGAAGTGTTAGACTATGTAACTACGATTTTGTTCATTTTGCAGTACCTTAAAACATTTTCCAAAATCGAAAAATATGTTCATGTACATACATATTTAATTATTTTATGCAAGATATATTTATTAACATGATAAAAAATATAAAATATTAATGTTAAATGATCATTAGAATTTCTGGAAAAAGAATCGATACCTATTTGTTGCTCGTTTGATGACGTGGATACATATTTTTAACATTATCATAAACGTTTCATGTTTCACATAAATTTTTTATCGAACCTAAAAGACAATTTAATAAAAAAAAAGAATCATTTAGAATTATTTAAAATCTTGAAAATGGTAAAGTCACGAGAAAACTTACTCTCACAAAAACAAAATGTGAGAGATGTTATGTGATAAGAGTAGTACAATAAGGGCGGCCGAGGAAATTTTGTCTATTTCTTATCTGCTCTAAAAACCGAGAATAACAATATGTCGCAGGGCGTTGAACCCAAATCGACGGCTGTACATCTGGACAAAGAATTCAACGCAGTAAGTAAGAAACATAAGTATCAAAATTCTTTAGTTAGTCTTTCTTGAGCAACTCTCATCGTATGATATTTTCAAAAGTTTTTATTTCTGAATCGTATTTTTTTAAAAAAAGAAAAAAAATGTTTTTGATAAATGATGTTATTTTCTACCTTAGAAAGCATAATGGATATATGCAACACATCGGTAAATTTTAGGTATATATATTTCTTTTCTTCAAACAGGAAGTATACATATGTCAGAATTGTTAATTTGCATTATTAAAATGCGATATTAAAATTTAATTGAATGTTTCTCAACATCTTTATTATTATATTTAAAAATGTTAATAAGTACATTATGAATCACAATACAAAATTTGCATCGCGCATAAAGCATATAAATTGATGCTTAAAAATTAGTAAAAAGTGATGTAGCATCTTAAAATTTTAAATTTAATTTTAACAAAAATTTCAATAAAAAAATTATCTATATTTATTGTTGAGTTATATTTTTTGGTTGATGATTAACTGATAAAAATTTTACAAAAAATAAAAAATGAAATTATAATATTGTAATTCTCACATTCTTTTCCTAATAGCCAATTGAGGATATTTTATGTCATAGTAACTGCAAAATATTGTGAATTTTATGCAATTGGAAGTGAATTTATATGAAATTAAATAAACTCTGTAAATCATGAAACCGTTTTTCATGTAGTAATTTTGGTTATTTAAATTCGTTTCGTTTGTATAAGTTTATAATTCACTGATAATATTGTATGAGCAATAATAATGTTGAATATAAAATTCAAGAATATCAGAGAGTCAGGCATTTGTATATAGGGAAACTAACATTCTTTGCAACATTCACTTCTTACTACTTTTGAATAATGTAAATATTTATACAAACTTATATAAGTACTAGTCATACTTAATATTCAGTGTTTGATATAGATTCTTATTCAAATCAAGGCTAACTAATCGAAGAGTTTTTGTAGCGCATTATATTAGAAAGTATATAATAAACATACGAAAATTTTGTGGTATAATAAAAATAGTCGTGTAAAAAAGAGATTCGTTTATTAAAATTGAGCTAAAGAAAAAAAAACAAAAATCGATCCTAATCTACAGGAATTCTTCGAAAATACTTTTTATAGTACGATATGAGTGTAATAACCAATTTTAATGGAGCTTAGCATTTTGCATAAATAATTTAGACGCCCCAATTTACGAGTCCTTGAAATATTCTTTAGCACCAACTGGGTCAGGCTTCATTGTTTTCTTTCCAGGTTTCCAGCCAGCTGGACATACTTCACCATGCTCATCGGTGAACTGGAATGCTTGTACTAATCTTAGGGTTTCATCTACAGATCTGCAAAAAAATATTATAAATATTAAAATAAAATATTTTAAAATTAGTTCATTGAAATTTAAAAATAATAAGACTTTTAAGAGCTGAATTGAATATTTTAGTATTTTTAAAGGGATCTTTTGTGTTCTATTTTTTTAACTAACTGCTATTTATTTTAATAATTAAATAAATAGTAATTTCAAAGTTTATGTATTTTATATAAAATATAAATGTTAATCTTGAGAGTTTATATTATAAAATTAAAAAAATTTCCACTGTACCTTCCTACTGGAAGGTCATTGATTGTGACCTGTCGAAGGTTTTGATTCTTGTCAATTATGAAAAGACCACGGAAGGGAATGCCAGATTCCTCATCAAGGACACCATAGTCACGTGCAATCTTTGTACTCTTGTCAGCAAGAAGTGGGATTTTCATTTCACCTAAACCTCCCTGCTTTCGTGGCGTATTGATCCATGCAAGATGACTGAAGTGAGAATCAGTGGATGCAGCAATTAGTTGGACACCAATTGCCTCAAATTCTGCAGCACGGTCAGAGAATGCAATAATTTCCGTTGGGCAGACAAATGTGCTGAAATAAAAAAAAGGATAGAATTTTTTTTGATTTGCTGATAAGTATAAAGTCAATAAATTTATGCAGTATCTAAGATCAGAAGAACATGACACATCAAGTGCTTTAATCAAAACTCAAAATCTCCAGACTGATATACGTGACCATCTTATCTATAGATTTGTAACCACTTCCTATTAAACTACTTGAAATGTATATCAAGAATTTCCTGGTCATTTATTATGTAAAAAAATTAATCAATTCCATTTAATTTTTAAAAAATAATCATGTATTTAAAATAATTTTATCTGGATTATTTTTTAATTAACTGAAGTTGTGAGACTATCTTTATGCATGATGATAACAAATCAATTTTTTGTGCTAAACGCTCCATTTTGCCTATGTTCTTGAACTTTCTAGAAGAATATATAAATATACTTACAAATCAAGAGGGTAGAAAAACAGAATAACATATTTGCCCTTGTAATCGGAAAGTTTGATGTCCTTAAACTGGCCGTTGACAACAGCAATTCCTTTGAACTCAGGTGCTGGCTTCTGAATGGCTGGGACAGGCATGTTGATTTACCTTTCTATAAAAAATGAAAACTATTAAAGCTCATTCTGGCTTTGAAAAAATTGTTATAAAATTAAGAGCATATAAATTAGATTAAAAAAAAAAAGAAAAAAATTATTAATATATAATAATATTAATGATTATTATTTGCAATTAAAAAAGTAATATTGGTACTATGAACTATTTTAAACAGACAAGGCATCAGACATTATAAAAACTGAATAATTAGTCACTAGTTAAGATAAAAAAGAGCAACTCATTTTTATTTTTTCCAGCAATTCATGTCAAGTACAGAAAGTAAGGATACATGTCATCACATTTTGCAATCATAATAAAGTTAAAGACTAAACTTTCTCTCCACTAACTCAATTATCAAGAAAAACATAATTATCTCAAATTTTATCACTTAAAAATAACCACAGAGCCAACCCATTCCCCTACGATATCAAAAATAAAACAATTATCTAAAAACTTTCTTATTCCCACATCCAACGCACCAATCGAGCGAAACGGAACTACCTGTAGAACCGACGCTCATACAAAAAAAAACCTGCAATCCACCAGAAAAACGCGCTATTACCGCATGACTCTATAAATCGGAAAAAAAGCCGAATACATTAATAATAATCACCGGCTCATAGCCGCGGCAAAGTGATGAAAAATTCAAAACAATAGCGCAACAGCGAGCAACAAGCGGGCTTTTAGAAATTCTAACGTTCGATATCTCCGGCTCTCACGCACTCACACATATGCATCCACACACGCGCGGCTCTTTCTAACGCTCGACCTTCGGCGAACAGCCCGCGGAGAGCGAAGCGTCTAGAACGGCGCGATCATAGATATATTCCGCGAAATCCTTCGCTGGCACTCCTCGGGGGGATAAAAAAGGAGGTTACATAATGTGTAACGTTACAGCGAGATCCGCGAGGCTCTCTTTGTGCGCGGATCGCCGCGGGGGACGTGGATCTCTCTCTCCTGCCCCCCATTTCAGGAGACAAAAAAAGGAGTTCGTTACACTTTCCAAGCGGCACGCGGGTGCCTTTCTCCCCAAGCTAGGCGAGAATTGCGTGATTTTCGCGGATAATTGAGTTATTAGAGTTGGACGTCGTTAGTCTGGCGTGATTCGTAGCATAACGGGTGAGGATGACAATAGAGAATAGAGGAGATAGACACTTACGTGGACGTTGGCGAGTGCGGAAAAAAATCAGCGGAGCTGGAGAACGGTCGTGTCTTTACTCGACACCGGCGGCACTCGGAATGAAGCCAGGAAGAAGGGAGGCGCGACACGAGACAACCGGCGACCGGCCAGAGCTGGAAGTGCCGTATTGGTGAGTTTGTGTGAGTGTATGTATACGTATATTGTATGCGCGTGTATATCGCACTTTACGTTGCCGAGAGGTATATATTCGCGCGGAGGGGAAAAAGTGGAGAGGGTACAGTCAGCGTGATGAGTGGTTGGATGCTATCGCTATGGGATGGTATATAGGTACCGGCAAAAGGCCGCATTCGCAAGAATCGACGATTCGTTTGTGTTCGCGGGCTTTTAGTATTTTGCCGGGCTGGTAGGGGTCGCTGCTCGTGGCGGTTTTTTCGAATGGGAATTGCATTTGCGCTGGTGGAAAGTAAGATGAAAATTAGGTATTTGACGTTTTTTGATTGCAGAGGAATTTCAATTAAAATAGATCTGTTATTAGAAGCTAATTTGTAGGTAATTTCTTAGGTGCAGTCCTTGATAAATATTGGTTGAATTATCGATCGCTTCTGCAGTTAAAAGGTTAATCAGTCGGTCGGATTGAATATCGGTATTTGTTGTAATTTTATCTGGTACTTGCAATTGACAATACCTGCTTGATTACCAAAGTGTAGATGTACATTTAATTAGTTTTTAATACAGTTTCAACATTACACTGTAACGTTAGAATTCACGATACCTTATAAACTTTCATCACTTTTAGCAACTTCTACTTTAGATTTGAAGCTTTCACAGTTTTTTGATCATTTTGAAGATTTTTCGGATTTCGAGCTTGTGTTGTCATTTAGGATGCCTTCATAGACATTGCATTCAACATCATCAAGGCGAGTCCGAATATCATTCTAATTTTATTAATATTCGTAAAAGAAGTACTATGATTAAGATAGTTATGTCTGGCTAGATACGGTGTTCTTCTACTTCTACTTATTGGACAATATACACATCACACAGAATCTATATACATCTTATGCAATAAGTTTAATTTCGCTTTGAGTTTTTTTAAAATAAGATTTACATTCACTACTTTAAATGATATTTAAATGGTTTTAAAGGAAAAATAATTCTGTTACATAGATAGATAATTCAGCTGTTACGGTTTGTTATTGGGCATATCCAAACAATTTAATAAAAAGATTATCTGAATATTCATTATTTTTTAATTCTAAATTGTAAATCATTGATCGAATTTTGGATTCTAAATTTATAGTATACACATAAAAAACGTTCAAATGATTTGGCCGCTAAATTTTGCATGATTTATAATAGTTTATAGATCATAAATTAAAAATTCCATATAATCTTTTATTTTCTTCTTACAGTTATAATAAATATTTTCAATAGTAAAAGAATTTCTTAAAAGTAAAAAATTATGCTATTATTATTTTTAAATAGTAAAACATAAGAAATAAAAATGGCAATCATGTTATATCCATAAAAAAGAATTTATCTATTTAAGAAAATACTAATTTTTAATTATTAATAGTAAGCTTTACAGTCTTAATTTAAAGAAAAGAACTTTCGATTAATTATGTCTCCCAAATAAAAATAAAGTTCACTTTACTGAACGATTTAAATATTTTGAATATTTTTGAAATTAAAATCACCTTGATTTCTTGTGTTTTGTCCAGTACAAATTAGCCGTAGGTATGTCGTATGTATGCACATATACATACAATCGAATGTAATTATTATCTTTTATAAGTAGGTATATTCCGTGTCTGTTCAGACTTCTCAGCTACTTAAGTAGTAATTATTCTGCGCGGAATTTCAGGTCATTACCAATTAAATATATTAGCTTACAATGCTTGCAATTAAGTTCGATCACTACACAGCAAGTTATCACTAAAACTTCCCGTAAATCGAAATGTAAAAAAGATGAATAAGCGCATTCTTTTATATTGCATCATTTTATAACACTACACCTGCTTGTGTAATTATCAGAAATTTTAGCTTCGAACGAATATTTAGTCAATGATAATTTTAGTGATTTAGTTGCGATCTTTTTAACTGTGTAAGCTTGAAAACATATAGCATAAATAATTAATCTAAATATTGTCTTTATAGATGTTTTTACCGTTTTTTGTATTTAGTGTTGTAATAGATAACTGTTGATAGATGACATCACAGTGCAAACTTTAATGGATTGTTAATATTTGTATAAAAAATTAGTTCAAATAATATAGTTATAAATCTGTGACTCAGGAATAATAAAGGTAACTGCTGTTTTTTTACGAAGTGAAGTTGATTAATTTAATGGAATATCTAATAGATAATCCGATGTGTACGTAACTTACATAAAAGGATAGTATTGCCCAAAAAGATAGATACTTAGATTGATAGAATGAAATTTAAAAAACTGGTTTATGATCTATGATTTGTTGGATAAATTAACGATACAAACTATCAATAATCGTAATTATTTTTTTAAAAGGGTGTTAGTGAATAAAACATCTTTTTCTTATCTATTATGATTTGTAGAAAAATCGATTTCGGAGGCTTTTTAAAGAGAGGAATTTTATTAAAAAATTAATTAATTTACTTTTAATTTTTTTAAATCAAACAAATTAAAGATTAAAGGAAAAAATACTTTAAACAAATTTGTGATATTCGTATTGCAATAATGCGAAATTATCAGTATTTTCATAATTTAATAATATAAAATAAACCAATCTGTTATATTTAAATTCTCAAAAAAGAATTATTTTTTATTGCTTTAGTCATTTTTTGATTTTAAGAAATTGTAAAATTAATTATTTTCTTAAGGGTTTATTTTTTTAATATGATGGTTTTAATAATCACCACTTATTTAGTTACCAGGAATCAAATATTTTTAGAATGAAATAAATTATTAAACGCAAATTTATTGAACGTAAAAGTAGAGTTACGTGGTTAATAACTTGCATGAATTTACTATTGAAATAGTTTATAAATTTAATAATAATATATAAAAATATAAAAAGTTGATAACATAGATCACTGAAATTACATAGATCGATAAAGTAGAAAATAAATTCAAGTGATATGAATACCACATAAGGTGAGGTCATATAGTTGCAACGTGATCTTATGATGTGATTATACTGTGCTGTAGATGGTGTCTAGCCGGTAGCAGAGATAGTAAACTAGCAGAATTATAATTATAACCTGTTTGATTTGTTTACGTTTTATCTGCAAAAGTTTGTATGTAAGTAACTATAACATAATTCTTAAAAACGAAATTTTAATTTTGAGTTAATCCTTTTTTTACGTGAAAGTAGCTAAAATTTTAACCTTCAAACATTAAAAAATATTTGATAACTTCAAAAATTAAATAAATTAACATACAAGTTTAAACTGCATACAGGTGTAACCACTTACATTAAGCATATATTAAAATTTGTTAATTAACTAATAAAAAATCTAATTACAAATGCAATAAACTTTGTTTCAGAATGTCTGGAATAGTTCAGTATGTTGTTGTTCGAGGAGACCTTTTAAAAACTTTGGAGTGGCCTGTGGGAGCTGTAATTGCACAAGCATGCCATGCATGCAGTGCAGTAATTCATCTGTTTCATGATGATCCCCATACTCAAACTTACCTGTCAGACTTGGATAATATGCACAAAGTAGTACTCGAAGTAAGTTTTTTCAACTTCAATTAAACCATACATATTCATAAGATACTTTTAATTTTTTTTCAAGGATCTTTGTTTATCATGATGAATGTGATATCAGATGGTTTTTAGTAATAAAAAGTTTTTTAAAACCACTGTAATAATTTCAATAATTTGAATTTAAATGTTTTAAATCATGAATTATATATTTAATAAATATTATAAAAGCAATTTGATATAGATATAAAATAGGCTACTGTTTTAAGTAATTTTTTAAAATAAAAATATTTATAGTGATAAATTATTTCTAAAAATGAAAGGTGTACATATTGATTTTCGATCGATAAGGGTGATTAAATAAATAAGACATAATTTCTAAACTAGTGTAAAATAAATAGATTATTAAGTAAATTTGCATTGATAATTTAAAAATTAAGAAACATGTTTACTTTTACAGGCACCAAATGAAGAAAGTTTAAAAACTCTACATACAACTTTGGAAGAAAACAATATTAGTCACAAATTATGGATTGAACAGCCAGAGAATATTCCAACATGTTTAGTTGTAAAACCTTATCCTAAGGAGGATGTACATAAGTATCTTAAAAAATTTAAGCTATTTAAATAATAGAATATTTTTTTTATAAGATTCAAAAGGAGGGTGTAAAGAAAGAAAATGCATTATAGAATTTAATTTGTATTTTTATAATTGTACAGTGTTTATAATAACATTTTATTTATAACACTTTTATGGATTTTACAGAAAATATGAAAAATAAAAATAGTCCAGCATTGCAGGTGATATACACAGAGACTTAATATTTTAGTGATTATTATTGACATGTGTACACAGTTTTTTCTTTTTTTGGGCTGAATGTTATATCATTCACCGCAAGTAATTATTGAGAATATATGCTATGTGACATTAAATTATGTTTGTATAAAAATTACCAAATTGGTAAAGTTGAGCTTACGATGTACACTGTAGGAAATTTTTATAACATTTATCTTACATATTATAATTTTAATATCAATTTCAAATCTAGTTATACTAAATTGGCAATGAATATTTTCAGTTTAGAGTATTCTTTGATAGGACCTTAAAGTATATATATATATATATTTATAGCATAGCCATTATATTAAATAAAATATAATAAAATAAGTTTACTTTCTTTATATATGTATATAAAGGCGAGCATAGGGCAATAGTTTTTACACATTAACCTTCATACTGATATAAACAATTATTTATCTAAAATGCCTAATACTTTTTTTTAGTGTCCCTGTGACTATGATTTTTCCTTCTAGTCCAATCAAGGATTACAAAATGAAGGGTGTGTTTCACATATTCTATTGTATCATACTTATTCGCATCATAATAGTATAAATAAATTAGATTCACATATTGTAATACAAGTTCTTTTGTCACCATGGTAAAGCTTTAATGACAAAAATTTTGATTTTATTTTTGAATACAATCTATAAACACTTTTAGAATAAATATTTTTTTTATTATTCACTGGCACTAAATGAATACCGATGATTTCTTGAGGTATCAAAGATATCAGCGCTAGAACACGCTACACTTGGGAACATCTTGAACATTGATCTTGTTGGTTCCTCCATAGATTATTTCTTTTTAATAATATTTGTTTTATATTAATTTAATTAACAATTATTAAACTATATTTATTGTTGTATTTCTTGTTGTGCTTCTTGTATTATCAATATATCTTTATGTACACACACACTATTGGCATTTAACACTGTAAGTACATTTATTTACAACACTTACTGGCAAGTTTCTTCTCTTTTTCATTAAATATTTTATCTTGGTTAATTATGTTGATTTTAGAGTTTGATGAAAAATGCGATAGATAATGACGGATTTTCAAGGGCTTTCATGGACATGGAACTGCTTTAATTTTAATGGTTCACTCTCTTTTTTCTTCTTCTTCTAGCCATTCATGTATGATATTTCTCTTTGGCTGAAACGAGATATTATTAATATTAAATAAGTAATAAAAATACTTAAATTAAAAAGTCAGAAAAAAAGATTAAATAAAAAAAAAATAAATAAAAGTTTTGAATTTTTAATTACATATAATAATCTTAACAGTTTTAATTATAATAAATTATTTTTAATATTTCAATCTACCATGTCAAAATTTATAAAAATTAATGAATTATTTTGATACAAAAAAAAAAATATTCTCTTAACATTAATATAAATTAATGGTAAAATATTATTATTCTAAAATCCTACTATTAATAAACGATGTTAATTGATATTTTCCAATCTAATCCCAATAAGCATGCAACTCAGTGTTAAACAATATTAAATCAGCACAAATAAACGCATTAAAGAAAAAAAAACTACAAAGATTAAAGAAACCTCATGACCTTACCACGGTTAGCGAGTCCCAATCGTTAGGTTTTGATTAGTCTACACATTTTGGCATTAATCTGTAATTATTTTTTTTTTTTTTTTTTTCATTTTTTCTTAAATTTTTTTGTGAAAGGTGAGAAATGTCGATGACGATGTTGTTAAACTAATGGAGTAGTAGTAGTACTAGTAGCAGTAGTAGTAGTAGTAGCAGTAGTAGTAGTAGTAAAGGGTAAGGCATCGGCGCTTCGCTCGTGAGTCAATTAAAAAAGATCGCGCTTGGATTATTGCTCGGCGTAGTTGCCGTTCTCATCCGGGAACTCCTCCTCTTCTTCCTCGTGTTCCTGATCCTGATCTGGTTCGTGTTCTTGATCCTGTTCGTCGTAGTCAGTCTCAGCGGGTTCTGGACCGTCGATAACCGTTGGAGCTGTGCTTGCCATGTTCTAGGAGGGAGGATGGGAAAGGATGGCAAAAAAGCACCACACACCATGTTAGAGTTACTGACTTTATAGGGGTTATTGGTTTTTGGTGGAGAATATCGATAGGTTTCTGGATCTGTTAAGCGTTTTTAGTTTTTGGAATAAAATCAAGTTTTAGAAAAGTTACAAATCCTTTACCTAATTGTATTCTCCTGACGCAGCATTGTTTATACTTTGATGCTTTTAGGTGATTGTAAAAAGGGTAGACTTTTGTTTCAGTTTGATTCTCAAATTTGTAGTGTATGAGCGTGAATTTTTCATTTAATAGGTATTTTTAAATATGAAAACATTAAAATCACGTAAAAACGAATAAATTACACAAATTATGTTCTTAATTTTTTAATAAATACGATATTAAGGACATAAAATTTTATGAAAATATTCACTCTGTTTCACGATTATCATTCTTTAATATTTAGATACAACACTGTATTAAAGAATTATATAAGCAAAATTTACATAAGTATTAATTAAGTTTTTAAATTTTAAATAAACTGAACAATTATTTTTATCAATATTCAAATATTCTAATTATAAAACAATTATTTAACTTGCTAGTTATAAAGAATGCTGTATCATTAATTATCAAAATACCACATTTTGTTAGTAAATATTAAGTAAATTCAATTATTTTTAATATATATTGTTTTACTGCAATTAACTACAATTATAATATGCTAAGCATGCAATGTACAAGTTACTACAACATTTATAATTAGTTCAAGCGCGATTTCCAGAATTTATGAATTAATTAGTAGCCTTTTCAATAAATTTGAAAATTGTATATATTTAATTGAAAGCTATTTTGCTTCTCTAAGTTAATTGCTATCTAGGCACGGTTTTATTTTAAACTTTTACTGACATCATTTATTTTTTTTATTAAAAATACCACTCTAAGAAAAACTTACTATTATGTACGACGTCCAAAGGAATTTTTTGCAAAATTTTCTTAAAATATCATTTTGAAAAGAAAAGTTTTGAAACCAATTTATTACCTCCGAGATATTACGTTATATTCTAAAATACGATGTTCTCTATTTATATTCACAAAGACGACTAAAATCGCCTCCAAACCAACATTCAAAAATGCAAATTGCACAAATAATCCCACTATACAACCCCTCTCAAAACTTTTCTTCCCCAAACCCAAACAAACCCAAACAAACGAAAAACAAAACCAGAATAACAGAAATTGAACTCTACCTGAGGTGGCCTCCAGCCGCAGCCGGGCAGTGGCAGGCCGTCTGGACCCAGCGGACACGGGGCATCAAGTCCCGGCACTCCCTGCTCGCCCTTGTTGCCCTTCTCTCCGCGCTTGCCGCGCTTGCCCTGCGGTCCCTGGAAGCGTGCAAGCCTTCATTGCGCGTATACGTTTTCGCTGCGAGGATTGCCAATCGGTAGGCGCGCATCGCCCGAGAGCCGGTTTCTCGCTTATGCATACGCCGGCTCTTTTTCCTTTTCGCAAATCGCTCGGCTTTGTTTTTAAGCCTTTTATGTGAGACTCTTGAGTGTTTGTTTGGTGTTTAGTGAGAGGAAGAGCAGTTAAAAATTCGTTTTTATCGAGTAATTTTGTTTTCATTTGATGATACTTTAATTTAATTTAATAAATAAAAATACTTTTATTAAAATGCTTGTATTGAGTAATTGAAACAAGTTTAATTTGAAAGTATAATTGAATCGATGTAGATGAATAAAAGATAATTTATTTTAATTAAGGTTATAACAAAAATTTAATTTCAAAGCTACAGTCCTGATAAATGTAAATTGAAATAAAAATCTCGAATAAATATAAAAATAATAATTTCGACAACACAAATTCTAATTTTTAAATTTATCAATCGGATAATAATCAACTTATTTTCCAATTTTCAGTAAAATATAGTATTTACCAAGCGTAATTTCTGCTTTTTTAGAATATTTGAAAAATAGTTCCACTAAAAATCGTTACTACTGAATACTTAGTCTCTATTTGGAATAGACAACAATTAGATATGATAAAAATCAAATGTAGAATTTCCTCAAGAGCCTTACATAAATTGCGTAACAATCTTAAAAATAATGTTTAAATATAACTTTAAAGAAACTAGAAAGTAAATGATAAAGACTCCATGCGTGCAAAAAAGGCCAGGCACGAAACAACCGCGTTGATGCAAAAGATGGTTATCGTAATGTGTGAAAGAATTGAGTAAAGTTTCAAGGGAAGATAAACGATTAGAGATAAAAGAGTGCAGTTACGGATTCCATCGCGAGTCGAGGAATTCGAGAGATGCGTGAAAGACGATGCAGGTCTACAAATTAATTTTGTTTAAACCAACTTCTTTTCTCTTAGCTTTAAACGTACTCGCGATTTTAAAAAAAATTACATGTCTACTCTCTTATACAGGTCGCATATTCGTAATGAGTTTGCGACTAGTGACATTGGTGGCAGCATATAACATGGGTGAATTTTTCTCATTGCTGCGTCGTTCATGCCAATAATAATATTTGTCAGGTACCGGAATTTTAATGGTTGTTTTGAATTTTCATTTTGCCGTTAAAATCTATATTCTTTATGCTGATTGTTTCATACTTACAGCTTCGCCTTTCGTTCCTTTCTCGCCTTTGGGGCCCTGTAATTGTTGCGGCACAAACATTGGTTTAACGTTAGTTTTCTTTTTTTTACTTTTACTCTATTTAGAAAGGATTGTATGGTTATAGGACAATAAGCCGGATATTTTTTAGACTCATGCATTGTGCAACTTTTGTTTCTCTACTTTTTCTACTTTAAAGCTTGACTCGTTTTATCTAAATTCTTCGAAACAATAGATATTTTACGAATTTTGGGAAGATATCTATACCTCTGAACCTGGAATTCCGTCAGTTCCCTGAAAATAAAAAAAATAGTCATTATCTAAAAGAATTATCTTTTTATAACTTTCTGACAGAACTAACATTTTTTTTATTAAAATAATGTATTTTTGCCAGTAATTAATAAAAAAAATTGATCGAGGATACTCACGGGCAACCCTGTTTCTCCTCGTTCTCCTTTCAGGCCAGGCTCACCTTGCGCACCCTGAAATGTAATAATTAAATTTTAATAAATCTTAATAATTTTGTTCAAAATATTTACAGAAGAATCTATCGATACGTGGATGCTTACCTTCATACCATCTAATCCCGGCGGGCCCTGAAAGGTAGAGGAAATCAAATGAAATTTCGACGAAACAACAAGGAGGTGAAAAAATAGGAGGCTATTGCTCTCGCAAAATCAATGAAATAAAAAATAGTAGTATGTATGCACAACCAACTGATAGAGATACAATGCAAAGTTTACAATAATGGTGGTAAGAAAGTAGTACAGATGTTCGTTCTCACACACGAGTCTAATAAGACGCGTAAGTCGTCTTTTTTACTGACTATGAAGGCATAAAAGTTTCGCAGCCGAACTATATGTATACAAAGGTGAGTGATACATGTTTAAGAAAATACACACACACGCACACGAATAAATTACGTACACAGATGTGATATGTATGACAAAGACAGATAAGACAGAGAGCTCGAGAGACTACAGTAGATGATGAGGGGATGTTTGCTATGTTTTAGAGACGATACACATTATGAGAGGCGCGCTTACAAAATGCAATCGACGAGTCGAATATGGGTGCGTTATGTAATAGGTGATTTCTCGATTTAAATGAGTGGAGGAGTAACACTTTCAACTGGTGCTACTTCCCTGATGCTTCAATCTTTTAAATTTTTCCATGGATCAAGGAATACATTATTTTTCTTCTTTAAATTAACATTTTTATTTGAATGAAACGTAGCAAATAAGGAAATTTTAAAATTATTTAGTAATTCATAATAATTTATAAAATGTTCGAATGATTATTACATTTTTTTCTCAAGATGAAAAGTGCTTCAAAGAATTCTTTTTTTAATAAATTTTTTATAATCTATAAAATTAATTTTTTATTTTGTTTTAATTACACTTTTGCAGTTTTCTTCGTTGACCCAAAAAATTCTTAAAATTGTATGCACATCAGAAAATGATACAGGATGAGACAGACATAAGGTAGAATTGAAAAACAGTAAAACAACAGAGTAAAGTAAGCAAGAAAATTCAAAAAACGCACAAGATACAAAGTTCTTAGTATACTTAGGTACAAAGTTATATTTTTGTCAAAATTATTTACGTGATACAGTGCGTATACAATAAAACTACCGTTTATCAAAAAAGTAAAGAGAATATGGCTTCACCTGGAAAAGGAGGGGGCGAACCAGCATAATCCTATGTTACCTACATATTTACCCGCCTTCCAAAATGCTCTCTACAATAAGAGTATAGCTGGTTGCGTGGGAGAGTGAGTAAGCTCCAATTTCGCACGGATCGTGGTGACGTATGGTCGCAGCAAATCAACACGTGTGTGTTCGACCCATCGTTTTTCGTTTATACTTTTCTTTGTTCATCAATTTTTTTTTTTTTTTTTTTTTTTTTTTATTTTTTTTTTTATCTTT
>JAPYZB010001658.1:0-14053 GCA_030522745.1 Eupelmus kiefferi | reverse complement strand
CCCAGTGATAACCAATCCAATTGAAAACAAACGCCATACATCTATCCCTAATTACGACATTGACACTCCAATCAACATCTCCGCAGGGCTTCAAAGGCACGCGCGAGTGGGCGAACCAGCGTGCGAGCGAGAGAGAGAGACAGAGAAACGGCCTCCCAAACATTGTTTCCGTGAGCCAAGCGCTCCAGAGAGAGAGAAAGAGCAAGGTCAGAGAGTAAAGTGCGCTCTCACACGCATGTATGCACACACGTTCGTTGATCTTTATCGAAGCGGAATCGAGTCGTTAAAAGGCCCGTTTCAAGGCCGAGAAGAAGGAGCCTCTCTCGGCCGCGCGCGCGCGCCGGAAAAGAAAGTCGCGCCGCTCTCTGTGTATAGGTACACGAGTGTGTGTGTGTGACATTTGCGGGTAATCTTGCGTCAGCCGATTTACGCGAGCAGCTGGGAAAAAAGGTGGGGGTGAAAGCACAAAGCCGATCGCCGCTGCAGATGTATTTTAGTTGCGATTCGAGGATCTTTGTTTCGGCAGTGTGTGTGTGTGGGTGCAAGGTTCGAGGAACGGGTTTCGAGGGGGTAGCGATTGATGGTTCTTTTCAGGCTTTTCGACAAGTGCCGTCTCTCGTTTTTTTATTTGGCGCGCCCTTGCGCTGGATAAGAGGTGGGGAGGTTTACTGAGATTGCGAGATGATTGAATTATGGAGGTTTGCGTTTTTTGCGGATTGTTCGGGGCGTTTCTGGTGGGTTTGGGTGGATGATTCTTATTTCGAATGATTTTTAATTTAGATATTGTATTGGGATTTTTAATTCTCCAGGGTTAAATTTTTAAAAATTCTAATTTTAATAATTACATATTTTAAATCATTCAAAATTAAGTTAGTTTTATAATTAATTAATTAACGTTCGAAGTTCGTTTATCATGATTATAAAAATATGCATTGGGTTCGTTGGTTTGTTAATAATATAATAATTAAAATGGAATATAATTTCACATATAATTAATATTTATTAATTTCTTTACTCTAAAATTCAATTTTGCTTAACGTTTCCTCTCTTTCTCCTTTCAATGTTCATTTCACGAAAACACTATGCTTACTTCTAATCCCGTTCTTGAGCTCATTTCTAAGCTATTAGTATAACTGCGTTTTACTAATTTTCAGCAAGAGAAAATACTAAAAGAGTATATCAAAGTTATGACTATAATTATATTCATATTTTGTTTATACATGAATTAGTTAAGTGTAACATTTAAACTATAGTTTTCTTCGAATTTGAGCGCACCTTTAACTATTAAAATATTAATTTCTTGAAAACACGAATAATGGCTTTAAGCAGTTATCTTGGGAAATTTTTATAATTCATGAAAGAAATAGTGCTTATAATAAAAATACTCTAAAACTTTTTTTTCAATTTTCAAAAATAATAAAAATTCTTTTTTTGTTGATTGTACAATGGAGATGTTACAAACAAAATAAGGTGAAATTTTCGGTTCAATATTGGAATTTCAATCAACATATATTTTAAATGTCAATACTCTTTCTGCATATCAGCAATAGTTTTAAAAAGTTTTCCTATATTAAGCAATTTGATTTGATTTTTTACTTGGGAAGTTACAATATTAGAATTACATTGAATTCGTAAAATATAATTTCAATTAAAATATATTTTAAATTTCAATATTTACCATTGTAGCTATTTGCAATAAAACTATTATGATGTTTTTTATGTTAAGGAATTTTACATGAACCATTTAACTCTTTGATATATAAAGATGTAATAAAAAGTATTTCGAAAAGAATTCATGTTTTTATTATAATCTTTCTTATTTTGAAAAGTGTTTTGCAATTAGTGCACGAAATGTTTCGAGAATCTCTTCTGCATCAGAATTCAAGCTTACGCATTCTTTAATTTATAAATAACTTCATCCATCGCAATTATGGCTTATCTATGATCTGAAATAGGTATATCCATGGCGCAATATGAAATCTTAAACGGATTTCTTTTTATTATTTGCATATGGCCTACTTCCCAACTGTTTGTACAAGCCCAGACAAATTCGGTTATCTGTCAATCAAACTAATGTTTTTTCAAACTGACGTGTATAAACATTTATTATATAGTAATTATCTTTTAATTGCTTTTAGATAGGCTTTATATTACAAATTGGAATGTTATTGAGATTTAAAATTTTCTTTTTCGAAATTTTTAATTTATTTTTAATTTATTTTGCTTATCAAATTCACAGTATAATAAAAAATTATTAAAAATTATTCATAAAAATTCTTGCGAAATCCAGTATCGCGAACTTGCCGTAAAATTTTCCCCAATGGAATTTTTAATTTCGGAGACAACTCCATATTTCACGGGCTACATCTCTGATAAAAAATTTCAACGCACCAAACCATGCACTTCAACCGAACCGTCGAAATTGCAGCGGCTAAAGTCCTCCAATCATACCGAGTCATCGGCTTTAACAACATCAATCTCGCAACATATCAAGCACAAAGCCCTTTTGCTTCTGCGCGATTCGTCAAATATTACGCGCCGCTCCGCTTGCCAAACCTTTTGTAAAATCGCAATCGCGTGTTTCGCAAAAAAAAGAACGAGGCAGCGATACATTGCAAAATGTTAATGCGCGCCTCGCGCATTGTGAATCCGGCTTTAAAAGCAGCGCGGCCATGCGTATATATGCACTGACATTACTCGATAATTTATATGGCGCGCGCTCGGGCTCGCAAAAACCGACCCATTTTTCGACCGCGCGCTCACATACATCCACACGAGCGCGAGTCTAATTTTTGTCCTTTTTCCTATTCGCCGGCGAGCTAACCCCCTCTCGCCGTCCTCGATAAAAGCGCTGGATTCACCCCCTGCAACTTGACCCGAACCTATAAAGTACACACGTACTTTCTTCTGTCTCTTCTTTTTTTCTGGAGATTTCACTGGCCGGTTTTTTGCGAGGAGCGACTTTTTGGGTAGAGAGATGTGTGATTTGTGGGCGAGCATACGTTAATCGCGAAAGTTTTTTGGTACTGTTGATTTGGGGAGATGTCTTTTATGTGATTTCTGCTTGTTTTCGGTTGGATGAGTAAAGGGTTATGGAGAATATCTATTGACTTTTATTGAAAGAATAAGGATCGATTATTCATGAGTTTGGTGAAATCGTATTTTAATTAAGATTTTCAAATATACTAAAATAAATTTAAGAATTCTAATATTTCGATTAAATCCTCTTTTTTATTCAAAATCATAACAGCTTTAAAACATCCACTTATAAAATATTAATGACTTAGCTGTCCTGCCAGATTAAATTCCTTTTTAATTCGCTTCCTGGAAATTGGTGGTGTTAATTTTGTGTATCGCTAACATTTGAGGTTTGTTTATCATAACCATGTAATTATACGTACAAGCACGGTGTATGGGGCGCGTGATGTTATAGCTCACATATGTTCATCCATATTTTAAAATATTCATATCCGATGTTTGTCGTCAGAATAAGTCGGCCTCTCATTGTTATTTTTAAAATTTAATCTCATTGGTTTTGCCTCTCGCTTACGTTTAGAGTTTCTTTATCATGAGTATGAAAATTTGTGTAAGCGCATATATAACGCGCTTGATATTGTCGATACTTGTAAAATACCCATCGTGATCAAACTTTATTGTCATAATTCGGCCTGTGATTGACTTTTTTCAATTTAATCGTATTGATTTTGTATATCGCTATCATTTGAGGTTTGATTATCGTAATCATGAGTGTAGCAAGTACCTATAAAGTGCAAGGTTGAAATAAAAAGTATAAGTTACTCTCGTACAGGTCATGCCTAAAAATGTGACAAATTTTCTCCATTTAATATTGTAATTGATTGTATTTATACTTGTATGCATAGTAAATCATTTTAAATAATACAAAAATAAAGCATTGGAAAGAAGTACTAAATAAAAATGTATAAAAATAAATCCTTGCTTAGAAAAAAGGATCTGAAAGATAAAGTATTCAAACAAGTCATTTGATTGATCATGCATACAATAGATAGAAGAATTTACTAACACTTTTGAATTTTTTTCAATTTGAGATTTAAACCTTGATTTTTTTTAAATGAAAGATGAATAAAAATTATCAATAATTTTGTACAACAAGAGCTCATTAATATTTAAGTATTCTTTCAAAATTAACGAATCATATAATAAAGTTTAGCATACAAAGTTGCATATAAATTTTACTAGTTAGTAAAACAAAGCTTTTAATTCTGTTTTACGTTTGGAAATATGATTTTTCGATTCTTGAAGTTTACACTTTTTTTCAAGAAACTTATTTTGCTTAAAATTTGTATACATTTATACAATTATATATGTATACAAATCTTATATGTTGTCCAAAGTTTTTAGTCAAGTTTTGTAATTAAAATGAAATAAGAAAAAATAAGCTATTTTAATAATTCAATTTAAAGTTATATTAATACAAATCATAAAAATTTGTGGAAGCGAATTGTTTATATAAGAACAATATTTTCTGTTGTAAACTTTATTTCAGGATTATCTCAAACAATACATTTCCGTTAACTTTTCTTAATCAAACGCCAAAAATATTTGATGTTTATCGCGATCTAAAGCTAAGCAATTTTCTAGTAACTTATCCAGATATAAAATAATCAAAACATTAAAATCATATAATTTTATTTTGATATTGACTGTGATATTTAACTTAAAACGACTGATTTTACATGAAACTGCCTATGTATTTTTTATTAATGTATTTTCTTACGTCTTTGTTATCTTAACCAAACAATAACATTTGACATAAAACGAAACGAATTTAAGAGCTCAAAACCGAACTCCGCCTCTTTGAAACCACTCCCTCATCCAAATCATCCAACGCCGAGAATATCGCAAGCGCATAATTAATTCATTAAAACAACGCGCGACCCACAGCACAAGCAACCAGCTCCCCCACCTCCCCCAGCAAAATAAACAATTTCATCAAGGCAATACATCATAGAACACATTACCCAAGCGCGCAATTCCTCGCAGACTCTTGAGCCGGGGAGGAAGTTGGCGGCAAAGGCGCTGTAATTAGACTGTCAAACACAACTGCGTCGGGCGATTAAGAATGCCCGGCGAGGCGCAAGTGGCGCGGCTAAGTACTTGGACAACTGTGACCCCACCCCCTCCGCCGTCAAACTGTTGATCGTCCGCGTCTCCGGAATCCCAAGTACCCTTCGCCCCGTGGTTAATCCCCGTGTAATCGGTCAAATTCCGGCGGAGTTCTCTCTTTGCCGCGCGCGCGCGCACGAGCTGCCCTTCTAATCTGTGGGAGCTTGAGAGTTGCGAGGGAGTGTTTAGCTTGCGCGTAGGAAAGCTCGCCCGTGCGGAAAGGCTGAGCTAATGTCTCAATGTTGAGGATTGGCCTGGTGTAATTGGTCTGAGTAGCTGGTAATGTGGGTGGATTTGCTTCGGTTGGAAAGAGGAAAAGGATTTTTGTTTGATTGGTTAGTTCTTGGCTTTGATGTAAGAATGCGCATAGGTTTATGAAAAGTATGGAATGATTCAATTTTTTGTAGAAAAAAAAATGAAATTACTTTTTGTAATATTTTTATTGTGTAATATTTTACTCCTTTGTTAAAAAAATATCGATGACTGTCGTAGCTAACGGGGATAAATTTTTTATTAAAAATACTGTATTTTTCAAAAAATTCGACATTTTTGGACTCTTTCGGGATTTTTATCCTCGGGACATATAAACTGTCGTTTTTACATTTAAAATTTATATGCCCTAAGGGGAGAGAGACAGAGAAAGGCTATCGAAAGTTCGACCTTTTTACGAAATAAACTTTTTTTAACAAAAAATTCACTGCTTCTCGCTGGGGACAGATAGAACCATTAATATCTTTTTAAAACACCCATAAACGGCAAAGTCACGGCTACTAAGTTACTTTTCGCTTGTAATTTACACTCCTTCTTCCAACCATAATAATAATTAAAACACAATAAAAGCCCAAACAATGAAAGAGTCACGTCCCCGAAAATCAATCTTCGCAAGGATCCCAAATAAATGCTCGATCATCACGTTAAAAATATTCTTTCAATCAACTCGGATCAATGCGAAAGGATAAAGTAACAACGAGCTGGCTCTCAAGGCTCTCACTATATTCGGCGCTCCAATTGAATAAAGGCCGAAGTCGCGAGCGAAGAGAGAAAAAAGAGTAGCGGGCGCGCATCAGGCGAGAAAAGCGAAGAGACGAGGGTATCGCTTCTCATAATCCCACGAGGGGGCGAAAATCATACGGTTCGTTTCTTCCACTAGCTCGGAGACGAGAGACGACGAGTTTATTGGCTCAGAGGGAGTTTGGGATTCGATGCGAGGTATAGCGACTAGTCGCCGATCTCTCGGCGGGCCTGGGATAGCCATTTGACCTTTGAACCGGATGTCGTCGAATCGGCGTTGTGCGCGACTGTATAGACACTATGGATTATTAGGGTAGAGATGTAGCTGTTGCTCGGTGGGTGGGTTTGTTGCAGTGGATAGGATGGATTGATTCGAATCAAGTTTAATTTATGATTGAGGATATTGTACTTTTTTTGATTAATAAAATTTGAATTTGTACTGTATGCAGTACAAGGATTCAATGAAGAATTATTTTAATTAAATGGTAGGAATAACGAAAATGATAATTTTGTTTAGATAAAAAAAAACAGAGTTATTTTACGAGAAAATGTAAAATGACATTTTTTCTCTTTCACAAAACAAAAACTTTAATGTTTTGAATTTAATAAGAACAGTGGTTACATAAATATTTCTTGTAACTTAATTTTATACAATATTTTTCATTTTTGTACTTTTTTGAAAATTTATAATTTTCTACACAACGCTACTGTTTAAAGAAATTAAAATCCAAGTAAAAGAAAAAGAAAGTAAAAAATCTGATTCACGACTACAATTGTCACGACCTCATTCCCTGAATTGTCGCGTAAATCGAGAGGACGAAAAAGATAAAGCCTTGAATGTCTCTAACAGACGCCTGCAAAGTTTTTCAAAGCAAAAAATAATTTCAAATATCTAGTTACACTAACAAATTCATCTTATTTAATATGTGTATATTAATATGAAAATCAAATTCTTTAAATTTATTAAATATTAGCGAATGGAATCAATTCATTCTAAATAACTAAAATTAAAACATTGTTCACGATTTGAGAAGTTGTTGGAGAATCTATTTATTAAATAAGAGAATAATAAAGTTGTTATTAAAATGAAATTTATATGTTAAAATTCTCAAACACTTTTTGGTTATAACATAAAATTTATTTAAATAAGTTTAAATTATATAATATAGAACAAATGTAAAAATCCAAGAGAATGATTTTTTAAATTAAAATTATCATAATGATCATGTTTTAGCTATTATAAAGTCTGGATGTAGCATCATTTTTGTTGTAATTTAATAATTATTAAGAGTCGTTAATAAGTGAAGTGTACTCTTAATGGAAAATTGAGCCTTACTTTAATTAAATACGTCGTTAAATTTCTACAAGGTATTATGTTCTTCAAACTTCTGATAAAGATTTTTAACGGTTGGAAGCATATTTCGTTATTAATATTCATAACTATCGTTGATCAATGAACAGTTGTAACGGTTCATGAAATATAATCAAAAACTGTTATTTATGTATTTTATAAATATAATTTAAAATATATTATTATTATGTAAATGAGAGTAAATTTTACAGAATTAATTTAAATCAACTCTAAAAATATCATAAAAGGTATATGTCCGGACAAGCATTATAATACTGTCTTCATAATCTCCAAAATTACAGTTGTTTCCAAGTTTCAGATTTATACCGTCACAAGTAAGCTAAATCCGAATTTTCAAGTAAGACCATCGATTCCACCCTTCAGACCAATTTTAATTAAAATTCATCTCGAATTAATTTATCTAAAATTCCTAGCCATCGAGGTCAAAGTAGCCATAACAAACGCACAAAACCAATAACTCACCCACCCACACACCCGCACAGAAAATATATACACACCATCCTCGGACCACACCGGCTCCCGCAAACCCGCATCATCCCCCAGGAATCCTCAATAATCTACGAATTAGCACTGGGCATTATCCAGCTGTACACAATATCAAAGCTCCCCGTCGAAAATCCTAAGCGATATTCCTTTACACCCCCGCAGCCGGTGGATTTTCCTTCTTCGCGAATCTAATTTACGAGCGGCGCGTTTCCTCTTTCCCTCTCGGCCTTCATTATACTTATGACATTAGCTCGAGAGGGGAGAAAGGAGAGTGGAGAACGTAATTAGGAGCGAGGAGGGCTTTTAATTAATAAAATTGTTGCATGACCGCCCGGGCTTGACTTATCAACTAATTGTTGAGGCGGGTTTTCTATTTTTTTCTCTGTTGTTTTTTTTTTTTGTTGTTATTGTTTGGGGGAGGACGTGTTTTGTTCGCCGAGTCGATGTAAGAAGGTCGCTGAGTGATGTAAGAATGAGCGTTATTTTTGAGCTGGTTGTCTGACGAAAGTGAAAAGGAGGTTTATTGTTGTTGCGCCGCTTGCCGTTTATTGTTTATGAAGAGCTTGGAAAGAATTGGGTTAAGTGCCACCTGTATAAATCAATTGGTCATACTCGTAATTCGAAGGTAAGGAGAGCATAATTTCGGCGTTATTCGGCTTTGTTGATTCAGGTTGGTTTTGATTTATGATATTGTTTTTTTATTTTCTGACTTTCATGGCTTTAAAATTGCTTATTTAATTATAAGCTCATTTTTTATTTATTATTATACGAAATTATTAATTTGAACCAAATACTTACATTACTTTTTATATTTAAATGTTTAATAGTTGATAATATATTAAATAACTCCTATTAAGTTTAATCCATACGATTTTATATTTGAAAAAATAAGTTTATAATTGATTTTGTCACTTCGTAATCGTGTATGTAAATTGCAGAAAGAAAATTATGACATTTCCTGGCATGTGAAATTTGCATGAATTTAAATAATCTTTTCATACTAGTGTGTGAAAAAATAATTTTAACCGTGAGAATACGGCAAAGTTTTTTGCTGAAAGTCTGATACCTCGTAATCTGTTTGGAAATTGCATTACCAAAAACTAACTTTATTGATCTAATTCCACAATTAGTTTCTCAGCGTAAGTGATTGAATTACGTGTGGTTATGCATGTTAACGTTGATAGCGCCTGTTAGTTACTCGAGTTATATTGAAAATAAATTTTCGTTGGCATTTTGATCAAAAAACTCATAATACTAATAATAAATTAGCTTAAAAACATTGACATATGCATTTTAAAAAAAGAAATTGTCTACAACAAAAATATTTATATTTCCAATTAATAATATTTTCAAAATAATTTAAAATTCAAATAAAATTAAGTAATCAACAACTTCATGATATGTGCCACGTTCGCCGTAAAATAACGATGATTTATGCTCGATTTTCTGGATCACAAGCCCGCGATATATGTAAAAAATTTCAAGTACACGCAGCACGTACACGTTGAAACGCGTAGATGAAATATGAGTGCACAAGGTTTTGTCAGTCTCCGTCGTTTTGCGTGACTGGGAATTGAACCAACGGAGGCTTAATATATAATACTCGCTTGCTTAGTTGCTGAATGTCAAGCAGTGTAAGGCAAGGCCGCCTTTTTTATGAATAGCGAAAGCGTGCGTTGGATAATTGCTTTAATGAAAGAGGCACTTAAAGTAATGGTTAATTAGCGAATTCTGTTAATAACGATAACGCAACTAGAATAATTTGTTTACGTAAATGCGATGCTGTAAAAATAATATTTTAAACGCAAGCGAGCTGACACAATTAAAAAAAGCAATCCCCTTAATGAAAATCCGTGAATTCACGAAGACATCCGATCTTTGTGCGGTAATGCAATACTTGATAAATATTGCATAGTACCTCAAAACTAGTTCCTTCGGAATTCAACGGCTCTGCGATTACATACATGTTTTTATTAAAAACAAACGAAACTCGGTCCATCGAGCAGCGAGCAACAGCTGACTTTAATAGTGGCATTTGCTCGACCGGTTGCAGCAATGATCATGAACGGCACGATGGGAAAAAAAAGAAAGTCCAAGGGCAGTTTAATTTGCTACGTGCTTGTCGATGTTCACCTACAGTTTGACGCCGTGGGTACACAGAGAACACGGCGCGCTGTTAATCGAACGTTTGCTCTTGACGCGGGACGTAATGGCAATGGTACATTCGCGAAAATTATCGAAGGTAATCATTAGATTAGAATCGGGAGAGTATTATTCTATAAGTTTCAAGGTAAAAGAGTCAATTACATAAGGTTACATGGTGAAAGTACACGCGGGACCACTTATAAGTGCTCGTCTTGACATGTAATTATGAGGTATCGAGAAAATTAGACTGTTTGGTTATTGGAAAGGTTTTTTTTTAAATAAGTAGTAGTATGCTTGAATCGAGCATGGACAACATTGAAAAAATATTAGAAATTATTTCTGTCTACATTTTCTTTTAAAATTTTTTTAGCAATCAGCCGATCTTTTCCAAGCATATAAAAAAATCTTTAATTTCAAATAATTAAAATGCTTGTATTCACTTAGTATTATTTACATAACATTTCTATCATTGATTAAAAACAACTCTCAATTATAATTTTCAGAAAAAAAATTAATAAAATAGTATACTAGTAATTAAGTCAATTTATTTAAGGTAAGGAACATTTAGTACCTTATATAATTTTCTAATAATTACAGACTATACCAGTAAAATATACAGCAAAGGAGAAGTAAACATTTAATCCTTAACTTGCAAATTACGATGCTGAATATACGTAAGGTTTCTGAAACTTGTGTCAAGTTTGCTTTTCGAACTTTAAATGCATGTAATACGATTTTAAGTGGAATTTTGAATTATACCTTGAGGTAAGTTTCTGTAACTCAAAACTTAAGAGTGTGAAATATACCAGCAATAATTATAAGTAATTGTGCAGCTTTGTCACCCAAATTGTTAATTATTATATTATTAAATGTTTATTTATGAAGTATTTAACGATAGATTTTAAAAATAAGAAATTATAAAGTCTGTAATTTAAAAACAAATGTTAAATATAATATCCATAATAAACAATTAACCAGGAGAGTATATATAACCTATAAGTGATAAATCTTAACAAAACTTTTGTATATGATTTTAGGTACCAAAAAATGAATAAATCCTCTGTACATTGTACGACCTAAAACTTTGAAAGACTCAAGTTATAGACGTTCGTAGTCTTATTTTCAGGAAAATGTGAAAAAGAGCTTCTACCTGAAATATAAATAATAGAGTCTATAAAAATGTTCTCAATCAATTCCTAATAACTAAAACAAAAATAGAAGAAGCAAGCTTCAATTAGCAGTTTCAGAATTAACGATTAGTAATTAGTACCAAAGTTATCTTTGTTTAAAATCGAGTAACTAAAATGTACCGAAAATCATTTAAATTTTGACCTGCAGAATTTTATAATTAATCGGTGCATTTTCGTTGCTTAACTTTATACCAGCGTAACTTTGGTTCTAATTATTAATTCTTAATTCTCAGAAAGGAAAATTGAAGCTTGTTTTCTCTAATTTGATTTTAATTATTGAGCATTTCTAGGCTAAATTATTCAGATTTTAAGTAAAAGCTCTTTTTTCACATTTTCCTTAAAATAAGAATACAAATGCCCATAGTTTGAATTCATATTGTAAACAACCTTAAAAAAACATATAAGTAAAAAATCATATATTCCATTTAAATTTTCAAAGCATACTCAAGCCGGCAAGCGCAAAAGTTAATATTAACAATACACTCGTTGTATACAGTAGACAAATTTGAATGCGGCTGCAGGATTGAAGGCCGTCACGCGACAACGAGCAATTAGGGAGCAAGGGTCCGTCCCTGCGCGGCTGAATTCATTAAATTTCACCATGCATTCGTGATTCGCAAAATCACGAACGCGTTCTCCGTGCAATTTCTCGGTTTGTCGTGGCTCCCGCTACGGAGCCAGCGATGAAAGAGAGGGGGGGATGAGGCAGAGAGGTAGAATAGTGCCAATGAGAGGCTGTATATAGAACTGGTCTTGATTGACCGGCCATTGTGGCGCGCTCGACTATGGGAATTACACGGTAATTGCTTAAAGTCCCAATCTCGCGCGCGAAACGATACCGTCTGACGTGCGCATTGATATTCCTCTGGTTATTGTATGTATATGGTTCGTATATTATTATTTTTGTTTCGGGCTTGATTGATTAGAGATTTATTTGTTTTTGATATTACTTTGCTGAGTGTTAAGAAGCTAAAGGAATTATTATGTTTTCGGCCTATTTTTGATAATTGATCTTGTTTCATAAAAATTAATACTATTGGTATTTATAAGAAAGTTTAGATGGGCTGACAAGTTTTGACACATAACTTTCTAATAAAAAATAAGGATTCAGATTACTTTTGAAGAAAAAAAACATGATGCATTAATTTCGGATGAAGTCACTAAAACATTTTTGTTCAGAAACATTTAAAGAATAAAAACACGTTTTAACTGTTATGCAGAAAAAAATTATAATTTTATGATTTCTATCAAAAAGTAAAATAAGTGCTGTCGATTTTTAACGAAGAAAGTAACCTGCTTTTTTCTTTCACTTGTTAACAAAATTACTTTTAATTTATGCGCTTTTTTCCATCAAGTATTTATTTTATTTTATTTCATTTAATTTTTTTTTTATTTTTCAAAAACAATTAAATCATATTTTCTTTGCTTATCATTCTTGAAGTGCGTTATTTTTTATAATTATCTTCATTTCTGCTTAAGTAAGCCAAGCAATACTGAAGCTTTTACCAATATTCAATACATCCAAACAAAGACAATAAAGTCAATCACACCCAAAATATCCTCACTTGCTTCATCCCCTCCCCCTCACCTTAAACCCTGACTCACCTCAACAAAAACGTTTCGAAGGCAACGATCCATCGCTCCCTATAATAACACTCCGCGCCCATAACATCCATTTCAATCAGCGCTCGCAGAGGGCGCAAACGAGCGAAGTCAGGCAAACGACGTCGTCGTCGGCGTCAATCAGCGAAAATCAAAGTCCCAGGGCTTGCCGACGTCGCTCGATAAATCAAACCGCAGCGCGCGCGCCGCGTCTCTGACGACGGCGTCGAATATTCAACGCTCTGTCGCGCGGCGCGTAAAAAAAAGAGAGCCTCTCTCGCAGTCCCCGGGGAAATGAAATTTCGAGTGTCTCTCGTCGTCGCGTACGCGCGTACGCAAGCTGTCCTAACAATGTTATTTCGCGCGAGCGCCGACAGAGTCGAGTGTAGTCTTCGGGGCTTTTCCGGCGCGAGGCTGTAGAGAAAATTGTCGGATGGAAGATTCATGAGTGACCGGGCTTGCCAGTTTCTTTGAGAGATGGGAGTGGGGCGCTGAGTTACGGCGTGCTGGGTTTTTTGGATTGTAATGTGCGCTTTATGTAACTGTTGTGTGCTGAATTTTTTTTTTTTTTTGAGGGATGTTGGTGGCGCAATTTTCAAAAAGGTTGCGAAAGGAACAAAGAATTATTGATTAGGTAGAAGATAAGCAATATTGTAAATGTAACCTGGCTCTAATACTTTATAGTAATTAATGAACCCAAGCTATAATTGTTAAAACTTAAAATTATCTTTAAAGACTTGAAAAAAGAAATTAACACATGATATCTAACTCTAATATATAAGAAAACATCATTCCAAAGTAATCGACCTGCCCAGCTCTTGTTTTCTTTTTCATCTCCACTCTGTCGCTTGAAAAACTTTCGCCTCTTTTACGTACACAGCGCCAGAGTAAAAAAAAAGACGGAGCGCACTCGTCGAAAAAAGCGCGAAAAACTTTACGCCGGAAGTTTAGCGCGCCGTTATGAAACAACAGCGGTGAAAAATGAGTCGCGCGGAGAAAATTACGAGGCGGCTGGCCATATCTCTCGCACGGTTGTAACGATGTAACGCGATCCGCGGATGGCGGCGTTTTAAGGTAGTGCTGCGAATGCGACAATGTCCAT
>JAPYZB010001657.1:0-13832 GCA_030522745.1 Eupelmus kiefferi | reverse complement strand
TCATCATCACAACACCGTCACTATTAAATACATCCAATTAAAATATCCGTGCCAAGCCGACCCATCCTCTCGATGTAAATAAAGTCATTAACACGACGCGAACTCAAAGTCAAGCGATATTCATCCGCAGCGCACTCCCGTAACAATCAGGCACTTAATTAAATACTTACAAAGTCAAGGACCGCGTATTGATTTTCAGCGGCCCGCATCTGGTTCTCGCTCCTCACTTTCATCGCATCGTGCTTGATCGGCAATATATCCTCGAATCTCAAGCAGAGACTCAACTGCAGCAACGTCAGGCTGATGCACAACTCAACTTTCATCGCCGCACAAGCTCACTATGTCACAGGTTAACGAGTCGGATAATCACAAACAAAAACAGGTGTCCTTGAAATAGTAGAGCGTCGCGAAATTACAAGTCGATCGGCGCGATCATCTTCGTCCGGCGGTCGTTAATCGAGTGCTCGAAAAATTGGCATATCGCTAGTATTTAAGGAATCCAGCGGCTGCCGGAGACACGCTAGGCAGCGCGTGTAGTGTCCGGCGCTCTGGGATGTCATCGCTTAGCGAGAACGAGTTTTTTTTTTGGACGGACACTGCCGTAAACATATCTTTTTACAATAAGTGTTTGGCCGTCTCGGCCGTTCAAGAACGCGTGTGCGAAAAAAGATGTAGGATTCTTAGTTTTGCACTCGCGAGCTAGAGAGTTCGCTGGCACTTGAGTGGATTAGTTTTAGGGAAATTTAAATTTTAAATTCGAGGCTGTTAGTTTATGGGATGGTCAGTTTTATTAATTTACTGACAGCAATGTCATTCCCATAACTTTGTGCATCTCTTTTTCTTTATTATTTTTATTTTATTTCGTTATTTCGAGCATGCCAGAAAGATTGTCAAAAGGTTATTGCACTTCTTTAAATCGATTCTTTCCCAATATAATTGAATCATTAAATGTATATCATTAGGTGAGTTGGTAAAGTTCTGTGAATGTACTGAGCAGTAAGGTATTGCGTTATGGATGACCGCGCCTCACCTCGGTTTCTCAATGTTACAGCAGCAAAACATGAATGAAATTCTTGCAAATTACCGTTATATGCTTTACTGGCTGCGAGTTTACTACATCGATTTTTGCAGAATTAATTGCGGTAGCAGAAGAATTTACGTGATTTATGTATCATTTATTCGGAAGTAAAAGTGATATATAGTTAATATTAATCAAAACTGTACGATTAATATTTTCATTTATCAAATATTACAGTTAATGATATGTGAATATTTTAATTTTTTGAGGTGTTTATTTTGCAAATTTTTGATATTTAAAATTTTATTAAAATGATAAATATTTGCATAAATTTGTACTTTATTATAATTGAAAGAAATATTTCAATAAAAAATATTTTATTTTTATTTTTATCTATAGTAATAAATGCACATTTCAAAAATTGTAATATTCCAAATTAAAAAAAATTTTTTATTTTTCAAGTGAACAATAAGCGATATAATATATTTATTTTGACTTTTATTTTGCAGTTTCTGCAATTATTTATCAATTTGCTATTTAATTATAATACTCATAATACCAGAAATTAAATTCCTTATTAACTTTACATGTTTTCTCACTATTAGAAATCTTAAATCTAAATTCTTCATTTAAAAATTTATTAATTTTTTCATTACTTTTATGGTAAAATATTAAGAATTGAAGGAAATATACATTTAGCAACAAAAAGGTAAAAAATAGTGTAAAGTTGAAAACTTTAATAGCTGCACTGATTCAAGATAAATTTTTTTACAAATTTGGATAGTACCGTTTGAAAATCTGATTCTTCCCCTTTATTTTAAAAAGAAATTTTTCTCGCTACCGTTTTTGACACAATTTGATACTTATATTAAGAAAAAAAGAATATTTTGTTGAAAAGTGCATTTCGGTAACTTTATACTGGCTAGGAGAATACTTTTTTGTTTATTTATGTTTATGATAAAAAAGTTGTATTTTTAAAAGGGGTCAAATAAAAATAAATTAATTTTTTCTAAATTAGAAATATTTATGATTTAACACTTTATAAATTTTATAAATACGAATAAGCTGTGTAATTTGAAAAATCTCAGATAAAGTAAGAACAAAATTAAATAATAGTATGTTAAAATCGATATTTTTCTTTATGTAATCACATTTCAGTAATAATTTTTTATCTTTTTCGTAAAACAGAGTGCGAGTTTTTTGAGTGTAACTACCGATAATCATGCAAATGTTTATATTATTGAATTAATCGATACTTTATACTAAAGATACATATTAACAAAATTATAGATTACAACTTTTGACAATTGAACGGCGAAAATAATAATAGTTAATTCGAAAAACTTGATTCAATTATACGAATTTGTAAAAAGTGTAGTAGTTCTATAAAAAGAACTCTAGGAAATGTTTTTGTCACACTTGTCATAATGATGTAATCTGTTTATCTTAAAATGAGCTAACGACACTCAAACGGTACTTCATTGAATTAAACTACGAAATGACTAAGAAAATACTGTTTGCACCTATTAATATATAAATTATTAATAGTAACTTGCTGAAAATTTAACATATGAACTGTTTATTATTGAACTCTTTACTATCTATAGATTATTTATATACAACTACAATTCGATTTTGAGAATTTTCTTAGTTCTTTAAAATACTATATCATTTTCGCCAGACCATACAATAATGGAGCTTGTACTTTGAAACTTTCAAATGTCATTCATCAAAAAACACATGCTACACGTGTAGCTGAACCATGTTGTAAAGAATTGAGTATAAATGCCTGTTATTTGCTGACTTAATTGCAGTAAAATAAAATCAAATAGAATCTTCTATGAAGAATTCTAGGAAAATATTTGGATTTTTTTTAGTGGAAAAAAGTGAAAATTGCCTCTAATTATTATGGATTCGAAAAAGTGTGAATGATCATTATTTGTTAATTAATAATACTAACTGAATTATAATTTGATTATATTTTTATTTTTATCAACAGATTCAATATTTTTAAAACCATTATTGTTTCACATACATAAATTCCTTTTTTAATATAAAGCATTCTACAAATGATAGAATTAAACGATAAAATATCGAATTAAAATGAAACAATTTTGTACTTAAAATAATTTCGTATATTTACATAGAACTGCTGTTTATAAAACAAAGTATGTTTTTTTGAAGTTTAATATTTTACAAGTGAATTTTCCAATGATAGTACAGTAACTTTATGAAAAATTAGTATATTACAATAATTATTAAGGATCTGCTGTCATCGTCTCATCTAACAAGATCCTTAACTTCTTCGTAAAGACGGATCCTTCGTAAAGAAGATCCAAGTAAAAGCATTTATATGGTAGTCTAGAAAATTCTGTCTTGAAGGTCATCTAGTATGGATAGGAGTTCTGGTTGTCGAGACATTCTGTTAAGTATTTAAAAACATTGGTTCTGTTTTTTTTTCGTTAAGAATAAGTGTATTTGCTTTATAATATTATAAATTAGGATACTACGTCTTTATTGTCGCATGATTCTGTTTAGGATAATTTACATAATTTAAGTTTAAATTAAATAATTCATGAATCAATTCAATAATGAATGCGCATATTTGAATCAATTAAAGATTTCATTGATACTTCAAGAAAGAGCTTAAATGTTCTTGTTGCTCCTATTAACGTTTAAAATATATCTCTAAAATAAAATTGTAATACTGGATCAAAATTTATAAAAGCTATTCTTTCAATTTATAGAGCATTCAAAAAATTGAATATTTTTGTTGCTCCTATTAACGTTTAAAATATATCTCCAAAATAAAATTGTATTAATGGATCAAATTTTATAAATACTAGTCTTTCAATTTGCGGCATTCAAAATACTATTTTTCATTTACTGATTGTTTACTAAATAATTAAACTTTTGCAATATAAATTTTATGATAAAAATTTCTATTGTTCAAATTCTAAATTCAACCATGTAAGTTATAATTGCAAACATTATGTAAATGTTCCAAACTGTACTCCAAAAGCTAAACGAGTTTGAAAATCTAAAAATTAAAAATACACAATTTATGAGAGAATAGTACCCTCATAAACTTTAAATTAAATACTAGGTATATAAATTAATAAACTCATATGACATAAAATATTATAAACTATGTGTAATATATTTTGTAACAAAAAGTGTATTCTGAGAAAATTGTTTTACTTCAATGAATAGATTTATTGAAAATCCATTTGTTTAGAATTATTCACCTCTTAAAAAACAATGTGTTTTAAATAAATCCATGTATTTCAAACAAACAATCGTTTTCAGTGTATGCTATAATATATTACTCATATAATTAATTTACCTTGATCGCTAGCAAACTTTTCTCACTTTCCAGCCTGTCATCGTCCACGAGCGCAACGTCCGAAAACAATGCAGAGCCACAAACAACCTGCTCCCTTATCTCCATAACAATAAAAAAGCACCATGAATATTAACCAGTCGCTAAAAGGCATCATCTCACCCGTGCTTCAACATATGTAAATAATCGCCCTGTCAATCTCTCTCGAAATACATTCACCCAATATACACATGCACGTCACTCAAGCTCGCAGCTCGCATAATTAATCTTCAGCACATTCCTCAGGCATGATTATCCATTGATACATTGACTGAATTAACGGACAGCGGCCCTTCCTCCTTCTTTATTCAGGCCATACGCATCGTCATTGGCCCTCGATTTTTTTTTCGTACTACACTTTCGTCGAGCTTTCAACCCCCTTCTCTCGGCGCACAGTTCCCTATTTTTCACATATGCAGGATCGTTAGTGGGTCGAACGTTTCACGCTGTTTGTTCGCAGGAGAGTCTGGTATTTGAAAAGATTGAAAAATCAATTCTTCTCTGCATATTTGACTTCGGCGCGGAGTGAAGATAAGTTTAAACGAGGTGAGCAGCTGAAGTTTTGTTTGCGCAGAGAAGGATTCTGGGTATGGTATCATTCGCATACGGAAGCGTTGATAATGCAAGCTGTGATGTGACCGGAAATATTCGTGTAACGTAGAAATATGGTTCTGCAAGGATAGTTTTTTATTTAATATCTTAAGGATTTATAAATGTTGTTTAATATTTTCATGATTTGTAAGTTATGAAAATACGATTGAAATTTATAATGTTACCGACAAGGGGATCCTAAGTGAAATATTAATAATATACGTAATTAATTCATAATACAAAGGGTTAATACTTAATTCAAATAGTCTTACTTTTAAAAATATAAATACAAGTAATATAAATATTCTTATTTCAGATATATTTATTATATCATAAATTTTAGCCTTTGTTTTGCCCATTCAATATCTTACTATTGAATTGGTAATATGTTGCCAACATATTGTTGTTTAATTCGCAATTTATAATACCTCAGAAGTCGCCTTAAAAGACATGTTTTAAGAAAAGACTTCGCAAGGCTTAGACATACTTGCTCATGTATGGAACCATATTTTTTAATAAGCATGCGCATTTTTATTTGATAGAGGGCACGAAGTATTGACAATTTTTTTTTACAGTTCCTACTCATGCTACGCTGTTCCTGGATTCCTTACGGCTTTTCTCGCTTGGGCTATGGATCAACACTTTTAAACACAAAATTAAGTCATTTTAAGAAATTTCATATAAAAAAAAAATATTTGATTTAGTGTATTTCGTGACACGGGAAAAAAATTACAATACGTGAATAAGTTAAATTTAATAAGTTAGATAAAAGGAAACAAAGACATGTTCTTCGCACGTTCTCTACTTACCGCGCGTGCCTCACGTTTGTCACTTCCCTGGTTTATTGAGCTGTTGATCAATACTTTTAGCTGCCTAATTAATTTCAAGAACTTTTTTTAGAAGAAAAAAAATATTTTCTTTATTGAAGTACGTGACGGAATACACGAAAATTTACAATGTATAAGTGTAAATCGTACTGAGAAAAATAAATTCGAATTCTCCGTCATACATTTCACAACTACGCATATAACTACGCACGTCACACTTTTTGCGCGTTTTGTGCTTTCAATATAGACAGATATTAGATACATTGTATGTACATGTATATTCAATTATAATTTGCTTACTAAACATAAAATTTGCAAATGCTTCTCCAGCTCCTAGCACAGGTTGTTTAAAATATGGTTCGTACTTATATTGCAAACATTTAAGCCACTTCTGTTTCGAACCAGGAGAAACATATGACATGTTAAGAATATGTGGCTAAAGTTTACCTGTAGCCCAAACAACATCTCGGCTATACTAAAATTTTTGCCCAGTAAAAGTGAATGGCGTGACAAGCGTCTGATTATAAATTTGAAATTCATACTTTAAAAACTATATCTCAAAAAATTTTGTTTATATTTGATTTTTCATCTTAGGAACAATCTTAGAAACAATGAAGTATTATTTGCATTAAGATTTCAAATTAACTTTTTGGTAAGTGTGAGTGTCACCCACGTTAAAACCGATACATTTTTTGTCAAAAACTCATTTTATTATAGTATTCTAACTTATTATAAAATATTATTTATTCTTTGAATTACATTTTGCATTAAAAACCATGCTAAATTATATTATCGTATAATGACCACTGTAGAATGATTTTAAAAGATAGCTCTTTCAAAATGATCGTAGTTGGTAAGTACCAACAATATTTGTACTCGTCGTTATAAAAAAAAAGAATACGTTTTGCATAAAATAAAGATCAAATTTTCTAACATCTATATGCAGAAAAGTTTTTCCTTTGATATAGCTAAACAGGAATAATAGTTGTGATGAAGAAGAAACGGCTTTAAGCAATGTTAACATATAAGCATCAAATATCTTCTCTTATTAGTATTCACTTTCCATATTTAACTTGTGCGATCGAAATTTAGCAGAATAGCCAAACTAAATTTTACCGCTGTTCTAGCTTGAATATTATAGTCGGACTTCTTGCGATAAATTATTTGACATCACTATAAGTAATTTATTATACCTGCAGTATAGTCTGTCATAAAAATAACATTAAATATTAGTGCGTCAGAAAGAGTCTAAAGTATAAGTTTATAAATGTTTTTCTTTTATTATTCATAGTTATTTAGGAAAAAAGTGCACTGAAACTTTTTAATGCATACAAAAAGACTTTTAGATTACAAGTTATTTTTTATAACATTTATTACTTCTAAAAATTCTATTCAATACAAAAATAAAAATAAATAATTAGTATTAAATAGGCAAGATTTAGAGTTCAAATTGAATCTATGAAGATCTCAGCAAAATAAATATAAAAAGATATAAAATAATTTTTTTAGTACTAAAAAATTTTATAATATTTTTCATATACATTTTCTACGTACTAGAGCATAATCAAGACAGAATCATTAAAAATACACTCCACCTTTTGTACAAAAACTTACCTAATCAATTATTTTCCTAAAATTAAAAACAGCCTTAAAAATAGAAAAACCGCTACACAAATACTTCAACCAAATCCTTTATTTTCTAAATTTTGTTACAAAACAGCTTGGCCCGTCGCCATATGAAACTCCTGTTAGCAATTGATTAATAATTTAATTCCACCATCCAGCAGCACTCGGCCGTCATCGTCGCCCGGTTCAGGCAAGACAGCCGGAGCAAAAAAAAAAGAAAAAAATGAACGAGGGTCGATCGCCTTCAGAGTCGCGCTCTTCCTTCGCAGGCAGTAAAAAAAGGAGCGGCAGCAGCGTCACTCTTACGAGCTCTCCTCCCGCCTGATCAGCTCGGCGATCCCGTTGCCCATTTCCAGGAGGGCCTCGTGCTCGGTGAGCCCCAGCCGGCGCTTGTTGCTGACATCGTAGATGCCACCTTCGCTTTCGCTGTGCTCGCCCCGCGTGCCGCGCACCTGCGTTTAAGGAGTTTTCCGTGAGTGATAGAAGGATTTTTCGTGAGAAAGAGAGGAGAGCGAGGGAGAGGGTTTCCTTTCGGGGGATTTAAAATGGGTTTGAAGGGGGTTTTGAGCGATGGGCGTTAACGATTGTTACATTGCTTTTTAGGGAACGTACTGGGTTGGACGTTGGCTGAATAATTTCTTCGTTTTTGTAAGCTCTTTTTTTACGTGGAAAATTGATGTTTACAATGATGGGCTTTTAATAATGAATTAAACAATAAATTTGTTAATGTTTGTAAAGAAAAGTGTACGTATATTTGAATGATTTGCAAGCATGTTTTTTAAAAGTTTTAGACGTTTTCTAATTATTGTATTAACAAGAACTTGACTTCGGGGCATAGCTTTTAATAGAATTTTGCAAAATTTGATAATAACGGCAAAAAAAAATGATTTGAGTTTTTATAACTTTCGTGAATAGGTAATTAAAAGAACATAAATAAGTTTTGTTTTAAGCTTTATACAAACAAAAAATTACAAAGAATTGAAAATCAATAAAGTTATGTAATGTTTATAGCAATAAAGTTGATGTAAAAATAGGCTTAAAACCCGGTTTAATAATGCAAGAATTGTCTCTGGAGGGTGCTTATAAAAACTAGTTCTATTTCTATTATTATATTTGGTGAAATATTCCTGAAATAACTCTTAAATAATGTTCAGATACAAAGAATTTAGAAAAAGGTGTATGTATGTAACTTGGAAGTATTGTTTAGATATTAAATATATATTGTTTATGTAAAAGGTATAAGCACTACTTTAAACACAATGTTTATTAGAAGCAAATAATTAACTATATTTATGGTTTTATCGTATAAATCTGTAGATAATTTAGTATTGCTCTCATCACATAATAAAATTTGTGAAAAAATGTTTGTTATAGTGAAATCTTGAAAATAATCTGCAAGTGTTTTTGAAACCTTTTTAAGCCATTCTTCAAACTTTAGTCAACGTAAAGTAGTTCACGATGCATCGCTATAGGCGGCGCACTCTCAATTTAAGTATACGTAAAAAGAAACACGGTGCAGTCCCATGCGAGAGCTTGCACTCCTCGGAGCACTTGCTTTCTCTTGAACATTATGGTTCTAAAGAATACTGTGCACGAAGCGTGTCGTATTATTATTATTAGCATTTTTATTTTTTTTTATTTTGGTAAACTGATTAATATTTTTTTAATACTTGTTAGAGTGCAATATCTGTTATACAATATTCTATATGAATATGTTAAAAGTACAAACACGTTTTATAAAATGCATTCAAACACATCCGCAACATATGGTTATAAAATGTTCATAATATTCATCCTCTAAGAATTAATGTCCATTGTAATGAAGGTAGAAGATCTAACGTATATTACAATTTAATACTTAATAAAATTTGTTGTCAAATTATGTAATGATTTTGCATTTTAATGGTCGAAAACGCCAACTCATAAATGCAAAAGTGTTTTTTTTTCAGCTCAGGTATGTTACCTCTTTGTATATCCCTACGCAGAGAAATAATGATGTCTTTAAAAAGGGAATATTATTCAAAAATAAATAATATTGCATAGAAATTTATTAAATTTATAAATTCATAAATAAAGAAGTCTATATAGATTGATTATTTTCTGGAGTGAGTTTACTACCTTAGCTTTGCGATATTGTTTCCAGGTGCATAATGTCCTATTTTTTAATAATAATGGACAAATTTCTTTGTTATTAGTTTTTGAGGTCAATACATACATTTCTCCTATGTTCTTTTTTATCTCTATAATATAAAATAATAACTCAAAACAAAATCCTCGCATCCACTCATTACATAAAACACCCAAAGAATCCCAAATTTTTAAACACCAACCACCAGTGCCAATCCTCCCAAAAAAACCGAGCAAAGCAGGCCTCGCCACCCCCGCAATTGGATTCCTCGCATCTCTCTCTCCCTCTTAGCCGCGAAATGCCAAGCTACAGTCGGGAATGCTGTCTCCCTCTTACCTGGAGATTGAAGGTGCCGGCTATCTCCTCGAACTTGGGCAGATTCGCGGCGAGCTTGGGCAGCTGGATGTGGACGGAGGCGCGAATTGTCGTGCCGAGATTGGTCGGGCAGAAGGTCAGGTAGCCGAGGCGCTCGTGCCTCGAGAATTTCAGCTGCCGCTCGAGCTTGCCCAGGGCGTCTATCAGCCTCGCGTAGACCGCAATCAGATCGCCGCCCTTCTGCATCGAGATCAGACGCAGATGGTCCTCCTCGTTGCACCAGGCCAGCAGGGTCTTGTTGTCGTTGTAGAATATACCGCGACCTGAAATACAAGCATTGGATTAGCGGGTTCAAAAGTGTGTTGATCTGTGACTGGGAGTAATGGGGTTAATTAGTTAGGATGTTGAGAGGTTTGATGTAATAATAAATTTTTTAAGTGGGGAAAAGCTTTTCAAGGTACGAGGGCAGATAAAAATAAAATTTTAATCTATATTTATAAGCCTGTCAGGTATTTTCAAATCGAAGATTTAACATTTTTATTGGATTTTATTAGAATTCGATTTTCTAAAACTTGTTAAAGCCAATAAATAGCGCTTTATTTTTTTTTTAGATAATCCTATTTTGTGAAACATGATAGGAAATAGAGCTCAAAATTAATCACGAAGATTACCCATTTATTATTTTATTGTAATTCTACTTAACTTTTTTTTAATTATTACCATAATTTATTAATTTTTATTACCGATTCTAGAGCCCGGCTGATAAGACAGTGGCTTACTAAAAACTATTTTCGCCAGGAAGCTGAAAACAGCGTAAAAGGCTGTTAGTAGCTGTTCGCATCTTGATTAACCACATGATACATTATTGTTACCACAAAAACTAACATTTATGCTGAGGCACATTTTTTTAAACACTTTTATTACAAAAATATCAAATTGCTGACGAACACTTTTTAAGAATTTCAATACCACCCTGGTAGAAATTTATCCATTTGAAATGGAGTAAAAACACGAAATTGGAAAAATAGGAATTAAAAATAGACAAATTAAATAGCTATTAACTGCTTAGGAAGTAGAATCAGATTCTACCAGGGTATCATCCTGTTTTATATAATATACGAATAATTCATACGATAATAACCCACAAATGTTAAGTGATATTAAAGAATATCGAACCTTAACTTTGCAAAACCAAATATAATTATTCACGCCACCGAAATCTCAAAAGCACCAAACTTTTATCTCATTATTTACAAAAATTCAATGATTCTCCCCCCTCCCCCCCCCCCTCTCTCTCTCTATCTCTCTCTCTCTCTCATTTATTTTCTCAAACTTTCCGCAGCGCGATTCGCGCAATATAATACTCCATAGCTTAGCCCTGCAGCGCGCGAACCCAATTACCCCAACGACGAGAAGAAACGGCGATTCCGATTTTCCGGCCAGCGTCATCGTAGTCGTCTTGGCTTTTCTTCTGGCCCTGCGCGCGCTCATTTTTTGTTTCTTGCCTTGTTCCAAGCATGGAGCGAGAGGGAACAGACTCTCGCGTAGAGGAGAAGTGGGAAAGTGAACCGGGGTAGGGAGGTACTAAAGAAGTAGCAAAGTGGGCGACTGGAGAGAGAAAGAGAGAGAGAGAAAAAGAAGAGCGATCGGACGAGGAGAAAGAGAAGTTCTTTCTTGCTTTTTGTTTTATCGTTGAAAATGATTGATCTGCACGCTGGTTAGCAACTTTGATTTCAATTTCCCAGCGAGATGAGAAATCGCGGATTGATCGGACGAAGCAAGTATCTGTTAAATGTTGCGGACGATCGATGTAGGTGGGAGTGCGTCGAATATTTGAATTGATGAAAGATCAGTTATTGAATAGAATATTGTTTAGCGAGTGTAGTTTTATGTTTTGTTACAGATGTGTGTCAACAATAAGTGTAATGATCGTTTTTTTTCTAATAATGGAAACTTGAGAACTTACTTTTATATTTTTAATTGCAATATGAACTTCTAAAATAAATAACTATAGATAAATCTTTTTAACTGTGTTAAATTGCAGTTTCAGTTTGGAAAAGTTTAATATAGTACAAATAATTTAAATTTATAAAAAAGTAAATGCTTAAGCTAAAAAATAATTTATGTTTTAAGTTATAAATATAATATATTAATAATCTTTTGCACATGAATTAAATGTTTTCTAAAAATTAATTCTAATTGTAGGGATACATGATATTTTAAAAAGTAGACATTTTTTAAAAATAACTATTAGTATTAGATTTTACAAACTCATATTGCTTTTGCATTTTTAAAAAAATTATGAAATAGTAATTTGAATTAAGTACTTGAAAGTATCAAATTAATAAAGACTAGACTATAATTTAAATTTGTAAGAAGAAAAACTACTACTATTGCATTTTAATAATTTATAATTTATTTATTCTATTTTCATCTTGCCTTTGAATTGATATTGCGATAAAAATATTAAAATGCTTTCACAATTTTAGAAAATCAAATAAATATATATTTCATACCAATTACTTGAGAGTATCTATAAAGTTAACAATATTTAGATCTCACTTTGCAGCTTATTTATACTTATCAGAATCAAGATAGTTTTAATATTTATATTTATGAAATTTTTACGTTAAAATTAGACATCTGTTACATAAACGCTGTTCTTACGTAATATAATGTAACTATTAAAAATAAAACAAAACTTGAATTTCACTCTTTCTCCTTTTACATCTAACTACACTTACAATATTATCCTATCTCTTAACCCTCCACCAAAATGAAAAAAGCCCACCCAACCACACTACATACTAATTCAATACCAACAACATTTCCTTCAACTACATACACTCGGTCAATAAAGACTTTTTCGCCTCCCTTTCCTAAAAAGAAAGCAGCCTCCAACTTAATAAGCCCAACGGCGCGTCAAGTCTCTCCCTCGCTCCAAATTCAGGACTATCCCCTACGTTGAAAAAAAAAAAATAAATAAAACCAACCTCCTTCTCCTACTATACACACGTGAAGAAGCGTTGATCGGGGATTAAGCCGCTCGCTCGATTGTTTTCAATTCGTCGATGAAAGAGCAGCGCGCGGACGACGAGCAAGTCGAGTGGAAAATGAAGGAGGAAGCGCGGGGACAGGGTAAGCTTTTTTTTAGGGGGAGTTTGGAAGGGATTATTTAGTGCCTCAGAGTGATGGAGCATTTTTTATTAAGTCGAGGGTCGGCTGCGAGTATGAAGGAAGTATTTTTGGTGAAATTAATGGCACGATGTAATGCGTTCCTCCTGAATTTTATTAAATTGACTGATTCGCTGAAATCGTGGTGTTTTTATTGCATAAATTTTCGCTGCTCAGAATATTTTTTAGTTTACGCCGCGAAAGCTTTATTTGTTATTTTTGCGACTTAACTTGGAGGGAGAATACCGCGTGGGATAGAGATTACCTAAAGTATTCTTTGATGGATGATATCAGCAGAATCTTGGATTGTTGTCAAGATATTTCACGGGCACTAAAGTGATAAATCTTCTTAAAATTGAGCTAAACGGCTTATTCTAATCTGACTTGCCTTGAAATGATTATTTAGGAGCTGGTTTTAATAATTATTATTAAACAAACTGTATTACTTCATATTTAATAAGAATCGGAAAACTTGTACTTAAATGTTCCTTTATTACTTTTTCAAAAAATAAGGTACACGATAATTCATTCAAACCCAAAAGTAAAAATACTGAATTCAGTACACTAAAAATCTAAACTATAGAAATGTTTTAGTTGCCTTTTTTCTTGAGATCATTATTTGATAATATCATTTATTGCTACAAATAATTATAACTATAATTCTACTAATACTACTAATAGAATAAAATAATAGATGAAAGAAAGTGTTTTTTCTTAAACATCTGTACGATTGAACTATTTACATGCTTGCCAAGTTACGGCATTCTGAAT
>JAPYZB010001656.1:0-23718 GCA_030522745.1 Eupelmus kiefferi | reverse complement strand
CAAAATTTGGATTATTTTCGAGAGGCGGGAGGGAAAATTTTTTCAGAAAAGTCGAAATGAACGGAAAAATGAATATTTCTATGCAGCCGGGAGGGAAAATTTTTACCTCCCGCTGCATAGAAAAATTCAACTTTCCGTTCGTTTCTGATGCACGACAAAAGGGCCTTTTTCATGCACGTGTTATAAAAACACTTTTTTCTCTTATTTATAGCATATACTTTTTCTTTCAATCTATATATAACAATTAGCAGTGCGGTCCAAGCTGAGCTCGTCAATACTTTCTATCTTTCCTCTATATGCATAATTTCACAATATATTCATTTATTTTTTTATATTTTTTCTTTTATTATTATTTATAAATACATCTACTACCTAATTCAGAATTGGATATTTTCAATCATTACAAACAAAAGCATGTCTAGACTCTTTATATCGGTTTCTATTAAATTATCTTTTACTCATCGCAGACGCACACTAAATTAATAAAAAGTTTCGGTTTTTCATTCTCGCATAAACTAGCATTTTTTAAAACTCCATTTAGTGACTTTAATTTTCATATCTCTGACAATAAATTTATACTCCAATAGAATTATAAATATAAATGATAATAAGAAATAACATCTGTGAATAATACATTTCGACTGGAGGATCGGAGAACGGTAAAGACAATAATAATTCAGAATGGAATAGATTATAACGCCGCGTGCGAGAATTTTATTAAAAATCGTATAAAGTCGCAAGTAGTCGTGAAAAATCAAAGAGACCGAAATACAAAAAATCAGCATCTGGATTCTTGTATCACCTACAAGTGTCGAGGCTCCAGTGAAACCTATGATAGATCTCAGTCGCAGGCTAATCAACTGTCAACTCAGACTACTTAGGGCCGCGATAAGAAAGTCCAAGTCTGACTGCTTGCGTTGCCATTACGTTCGCCGTCAGTCCACTGATATATCAGTAAACTCGGCAATTTAGACACACACATATACTCGCACGCACACACACACACACACACACACACACACACACACACACATACCTAAACACATTAAATTATCCATACGAACACTTTTTTAATTTATGGCTACTGCCGTTCTTTTTATTATTTTAAATATAAATGATCGAATTAATTATAATATAACACATGACATTTCTGCCTCAATACACTCCGAAACCCGGGTAACGTAGCGGACTAGCTTTAGTTAAAACAGGAGTACTTTAATTAAATAATTATTCATTTTTCTTAAAAATTAATATCATTGAATCTAAAAATTATGTTTCTGACGCGTAACGCAAACGTCCACACGAGGCTGAAATCACTTTCTCGCACTAGTAAAGAAATGTACTACTATATAAAAAAATACGAAAGAGATTTCAACATCAAAATGTACTATTCTTTAAATTTCCATATATCTTATACATGATGATTTTCGATTAAAAATAAAGTAGAAAAGTAAGCTTTAGTACATATTTTGTATATAAATTAGCATTTTTCCCATAAAATTAAATTTAAATGTGCCTTTGAAATCATCAAAGAAATCTATAGAAAAATTTATTTATTTATTTATTTTTACAATTATATATACAAAAGTGTATATATTCTATTTTATTAAATGTTATAATTGTTATCTTTTATCCTATAAAACAAATAAAAGACATCCTAAATCTTTACAAATATAGACAAATATCAATATATATTTGCAGAAATATATGCGGTAATTTTAGAAATCAATATGAAATGGAATAATATAAATATTATGCGCAGTGTGGTTATTGATATATATAATTTTCCTCTTTACAATCAATGTATTTTCAATAATTATAATCTTTTGTTGAATTATTTTGGCTTCGATGATGAGGTTTCTGAAAAAGTTTAAATAAAATAGATTGGTTATATTTCGAGATTTCATAAATGATTTATTATTCAATCAGTATTCAAGAGTTGGTAATATTGTATATATATATATATCATTGAGTAAGAGATAGATTTAGCGAGGAGTATTATTATTATGATTTGGTAGAGTTGATGGCGGCGAGTCGTCGAGCTGGTTATGCAGGTAGACGAAGAGCTCCCTCATGAGATCCGGATGGGAGTGGAACATTGCCAAGAAGTCTTGCTCTCGCGTAAATTTGTTGCTGTGTTGCTTGACAAAGTCGAAGGCCTGGCACTTGACGTTGTCGAGGTGGAGCGGGTACTTGTCGCAGAGCTTGAGCGTCGCCGTGAGGCTGCTCAGGCTCAAGTTTCTAGAGAGGAACTTTTTGAATTCATTCTCGTGGACGAGCTCGTCCTCGTGCCTAGCCAGGAACCGCATGGCCCGGCCGGCGAGCTCCTCGAGCTCGTAGAGCCTGGCCGTGTCGAGGATATCGACGACGTTCCGAGAGTTGATGCCGAAAATAAAGTGCTCCTCGCAGAGGTCGCGCAGGCCGCGCATCTCGTACTTGTGCGCGGCTTGAAAGAGCTCCCTCGGCATCGAGCCGATCTTGGCAGCTCGCGGCCCTTGGTACACGTAGGCCAGCAGCTCTCTCACGACCTCCGCGTCAAAGTCGTCGATGCGCACGACGCCTTCCTGCCGTTCGATCATCTCGTGGGAGAACATGGCCCGGAAGACCGGGCTCGCATCGGAGAGCAGCTGCCTGTGCACCCGAAACTCCGAGTCGCCGACCAAGAGTCGCGCGTCGCTGTAGAGGCCGCTTCGGAGAAGAAGAGAGCCCAAATCCGGCGCTCTTGCAGCAGGAATATCCCCCTGCTGCAGCTCCTCCTCGCTGCTGCAGCACTCGGCTTTATTCTTCAGTCGGCGAAGGCAGAAGCAGCAGTGCTCGAGACGCGCTCGTGCGCTCCTCACGCCGCTGTAGATGCCTCTGACCTCGAGGCAGTCGCTGACTCGCCTCAGCCGCTGAGAAAAGAGCTGAAGGTGCCGCCGATCGTTCAAGAGCGCCTTGGCCACAATCTCGTACTCGTACTCCTGGCTCAGCTCGTGCAGATTGTTTTCAAAGGCCAGCTTTAGCCTATACCTGAACAGCGAGTGCTCATCGTCGACATCGCAGTAGTACGAGGCCGACAATTCCAGATCTAGAGTCTCGCTTGGCTCCTGCTGCTCCAGACTTATTCTCGGCAACGACAAACTAAACTGCTCAGAGTTTCTCAAATTCGATCCGTTGTATATACAAAGCATGTATACGCAGCTAAGCTTGCAGGGCTCAAACACAAAGACTCTGAGCTCATTACCTTTTTTTTTTTATATCACCCACATACATATATATATATATATATATATACCTATATTTTTTTACTTTTTTATTAGCTAGTCTTTGCTCTCAGAACTATATCGATCTTTATTCTCTATCTTTGAATTTCTCTTGTTGCCAACTACTGACGATTAAATTTATATAACATCTATATATGTACAGATAGTCACTTAAAATAGAGCCAAAAAGTTTTACTATAAAATTTTACTCGGCAAATAACAGACAATCACGTGGTCGTTCTGTTATTAAAATATTATATATTGAATAAAGCAAGAATTGGAAATTTTTATTAAATTAAGATTGATTTCTAGTTAACGACTAAACCGCGCACCTCTTTCAAAAGTATACTGAACTGCACAAGATAGAAATCTATAATTAGCTTGTACTTGATTTCGAAAGATGCTGAAAGCAGTGCGCCATCTGCTATTTCGTTGAAAATTGTATTTTCTCAACCAAAGCAGTTCAATTCGTCGACTGATATACATATTAAAACAAACCTTGTTCAAATATAAAATGCACATATCTAAAAAAATACTATTCGATAATATAGTTTGTCGACAAAAAAAGGTACAATTATTAAAATATTGATATAAAAAATGTTAATTCTAAAATTATCAAAATTTTCATTCGCGTTTCGAAATGAAGTATAGTAACCATCATCGAGGTTTCGATGGCAGATATAAAAACTGGATTACAATTTTAAGAAATCTAAAAAACTCAAAAAAAATTGTCAGCTGTTTAAAAATTACCATTTTACATAATATTTCTCGCTAAAAACTAAATCAAAAAGTAACATATTAAAGGAATGGTTAATATATATATATATAGTGAATTAAAAAAATACAATAAATTTATGGTTTTTAAAGATTATATTCATTTTAATTTAATAAAAGTAACACTTAGTTTCTCAGATTATTTTATATTTCATAATAGTTTCTTCCTTATAGTTTTATAATTTTAACAATATAATTATCTTTAAATAGCATAATATTTATTTTAACCTTCTCACATAGAAAATTTATAAGTAAAATTTTATTTAGATTTTATATAAAATATTAAATTTAATTTAATGATATCCTTATTAGGGCGAAACATTTTTAATACGTTACGTGTTAACAGAGATATTTTTATCCATACTTTACCCATATATATTCAAAGTATAGTCAGTAAATAGTCCGTGCCTTCGCATCAGCACCATCTGACGAGACATTGGGAATGTTTGAATTGTTTGTTTTAAACAAGAAAACTTACTTTTGTGATTTTGTTGTTTTAATAAGTTTTAATAAGTTAGAAAATTACAATATATTTGTGTTTGAATTCCAACCTAAACAAAAACTTTTATGTAAGTAAAGTGAAGGGATGAAATAAAGAAGTCAATATTTTTGTTAAATTATAATGTATATTAAATAAAATATCAAACTCTATGTGTTAAATAAAAAGTATTTTACAAATATATATATTCATTTATAGTTTTACATTTTTGTTGATAGATTCTATCTCCGTAATTTGACGGAAAAATCTTACAACTATTTATTAAGTAGTATTAAGAACAAAATAAATGATGGCACAAATTTTATTTATCATTCTTTGTTCTTGTACACTCCAGTACACTTGTTATAAATATTTTCTATCTATTAGATTTTCTTTACTTACTTGTAAGTACTGAAAAACAAACAATCTTTTATGCAAATGCATCGTTTCATTTTTAAGGCTCGTAAAGATGATTAAAATTTATTATACATAATTGAAATGCATTAGAAATATGAACAATTATTGTATAATCAAGTTGAAATTTTGTTACATTTGTTTTGTGTATAAATTTGTAACATTAATTGACTCTTCATTATACCGCAATATTAACGTATACATGTAATTATAAACAGTGTTTTATGATCAATAGCAAAAAATTTGAGATCTGTCGATTACATATGAATAATATGCGCTATGATTGGCAGTTTGTAATACATATTTAAATAAGTTTATTTCTGTTTAAACTTTATAAATTGTTTTAATTAATTATGATGAATAACTATATCTTTTAAATTAAAAAGCATTCACAACAAATTGCAAGTATTGATGTATTTTTGTTGTTGGAAGTAGCTTATATAATTTTAATACATTTTGACTGTTGTTCAATGAAGGTAAAAAACTGTAAAAAAGTTCTTTTTTACGTAGTCGGTTCAAAGTATGACGAAATTAAAAATTAATTTTCACATCAATAGAAGGAGATTATATAAATTAATAGAATAAATAAATATAAATAGATTTAAAATTTTGAAGCTTATAGAAGTAATAGGTAGTTGAAATTTATTTTAATTTTGAAAATGCGATAAAAAGTAAGTTTGATAAAGTAAGCGATTATTTAGCAATGGCGTGAGCCAGTTGGGAGCGTCATTAAGGGATTAAGGGAGTTTTGCAGTAGGGACAAGTTTAGTCGTAAGATCGGTATAGAAAGAGTATATATATATATATATATATAATATATAAAAGGCGAGGATAAAGCAGGGAGCTTAATATCCGGCAACTCTTCCGAGGGCGCGCTCGTTAACGTCGGCGAGGAATTGGTTGTGAGCCATCGAGTCCCTGAAGCCTCCGGAGGCCATGACGTTCTTCGCCCTGAGTACAGCGGTGGTGTTGGCGACGGCCTTGGCCAGCGAGAGCAAAGTGTCCTGGACGTAGTGCAGGCTCTTCTCGGCGCCGATGCACTTGAGCAGCTGGCAGGAGGCCTCGCCGAGTCGGAAGGCCGCGTCTAGGAGGGCCTGTCGCCGCGAGGCCGCCAGACTCTCGAGCTCGAGCTCGCTCGCGGCCGTAGCCTCGAGCTCCGGGCTCGGCTCGACCGATCTCAGCAGATCGGAAAAGGCCGCGCAGAGCTTGCGCGCGGCCTCGAGCAGCTTGTCGCCGGCTGCATCGTCGCCCAGCAGGTTCGCCATTATCTTCACGTCCCTCGTCATCTGAGGCAAGCTCCTGCTTATCGTTTGAATGGCCTCGCTGACGGCCTGCCGGTCGACCAGCTCCTCGCTCTCGCAAGCCCCCGAAGTCAGGCTGACCACCTTGGCCGCGGCCTCGTTCATCCTCGATATCTCCTCGCTGAGGTTCTGCCTGGTCATGGCGATCGTCTCCTCTACCCAGCGCCTCGAAGTAGTCTCGGCGGCGGCGGCGGCTGCACTCGTTGCAGCTCGGGCCGGCAGCTGCTCTTGCCTGCGGCTGAGCTCCTGCTCGGCCAGCTCGATCACCTCCTGGCCGCTCAGGCATAGCCAGGTAGTCGGGCTCGTGCGCTGCCTGGAGCTGGAGCTGGAGCTGCTCCTCCTGCAGCCGGCGCTGCTCAATCTCCTCGCTCATGCTCGTCGTTATGTACTCGGTCCTGCTGATAAACTGGCGGCTCTCAAAGTACTGGGAGCTCTCGAGGTCGGCCCTCTGGGCGGCGGGCCTCTCGAGGGGAATCTCCTGGCGCTGGTGGAGCTGCTGGTGCTGGAGGATGTTGGCCTTGAGGGGCGAGACGCTGTCCTCGAGCATGGCCGAGCCCTCGTCGCCCTCGATGCCAAAGTGCTCCTTGGCCTTTTGCCGCTTCAGGATTATGTCGATGTAGTCCGAGATGAGCTGGGCGATCTGCTCGGCCTCGCTCGTCTGGACGCTGTAATACTGATCGGAATAGTCGCCAAAGTCGAGGGTGAACGTGTTGGCAGAGGCGCCCCAGCGCCTGACGCTCGTCAGGGGCCAACTCTTGAGGATCTCCTTGCTCTTCTCGTCGATCCGCAGCACCGAGTCCTTCGTCACGCCCAGCAGTCTCGGGACCAGCTTGTTCTTGCCCTTCATCTTCTCCTTGACGAGGAAGAAGCTGATGCCGTAGGTCTTGAGGGACCTGGCCGTCTTTGTGTAGAGGAGCTTCGCCTCGAGCTCCGAGAGGCCGTTGCACCTCTTGTGCTCGGCAAAGACCTGCTTCTCGATCGACTTGAGCTTCAGGTACGACTGGGGCAGAAACTCCTTGAGCTCGAGGAAGCCGATCCTGTGCTTGTCCTCGTTGTAGTCGCCAAACTGGATCTGGCACTGAATCCCGGCAAAGAGGCAGGCCTGCTCCTGGGTAACCGGGTGCGTCCCGTCCAGGATGGCGTCGCGCGTCTGCACGTAGAGGAGCGAGAGCTGCACCGGGTCCCGGCTGTCGATGTTCTGGTCCGAGAAGTAGAACTTTCTGCGCAGCAGAAGCGTCTCCTGCTCCGATATGCCCTGCTCACGGAGAGTCTTGCTCGGGTCGAGCCAGTTTATCTCCTCCTCGGTCCTCAGCTTCTTTCTCAGCTGGTCCATCTTGAAATTGAGGTTAGACTTGTTGTTGCTGTGGGGCTCGGGTCCTAGCTCGAGGTCGGCCTCTAGGCGCACGAGCGAGTACTCGTCGTGGTTGCTGATGCCGATCTTGGCGCAGATCAGGGGCATGAGGTTGGCCAGAGGCTGGCTGTCGTCTATGAGGACGGTCTTGAGACTGCCGTCGAGCATGCGCACCTTGAGCTGGCGCAGCTTGCGCCTGAGCTCGAGCAGGTCGCCGTCGCGCAGAATGTAGTAGTCGAGGTAGCGGCCCGGCTCGAGCCAGACGCCCCGCTTCTTGTCCTCGTCGGGCAGGAAGAGCCCGTACTCCTGGCCCTGGCCGAGCAGAGCGCTCCCGCTCGCCGCTGTCTCGGCGAGCTTCTCGCGAATCAAGCGGCACGCGCTCTCGACCCTCATCGTCGGATCGAACTGCATCATCTTCACCGTCTTCTTCTCCGGGATGGAGATGCGCAGAGATAGGTAGGCCATTTTTCTTCTCTTCCGACAACTGACGCCCAACTCGATCCTAAAGGCAGCAGCTGATTTTTTTCTTTCTCCAGGGGGCCTAGTTCCAACGCTTTCCAACGCTTCTCCGACTCGACAATTGATCCATTCTAGATCGCACTCTTTCTTGCTTGGCAATTATTCCTTATTTCTGCAATATGTATGTACCTAGAAAACATTGGGCTTTTCTTACTGATTTTACAACTTGCAGGAGATATAGATATATATATATATATATAATAAAAGATGTAGATGTAATAAAGTAAAACTCTTGGGAATTTGTTAGCTGCATTTGACATTTGCGCAGTGTTGAAATACTTGTTAATATGTGCGCGATGAGCATGAATGAACGTTGGAAAGAAGAAGCGGGCCGCGCGACAATTACGGTGCGTCTCTCGAGTGTGCGCGGAGTATAAGAAACAGCTGACGATAGTAGTAAAGTTATTCAAGGCGGCTCCGCCCACGGCTTACGAGTAGCCGCCGCGCGACTCAATTAGTTCGCAGTCAATGGAAGAAGCGAGTACGAGACTCAAAGAAGGCAATGCGCAGTGTTAAGAAAAATTAATTTTAATCAGTCCGAGAATGTTTCTTCTCTCAACTCGATTGATTAGCACTTTTATTATGATAGTAAAAATAATGATTTTTAATGGAAAAAATGTAAATATAAAAATTGATATTGGAAGCGAGACTGGAGAGGCAGAGCGAGCGACGGCTTACTTGTATATTTTGAGTAATATGAGGCTGCAGTAGGTAGGTCGCGCAGAGGTAGGAAATAAAACTGCTGCAATCCAGCTCTCCAATTCCGATGATATTTCGGTCCTCTTGTTCTCTTCTCTTTTTATATAATATATATATATATATATAATGGTGTCGGCGCTGTTTGCCGCGTATATATTTTTAGGCCTCACATAATATTGCGCGCAGAGCCGAGCGCTGGCTAGCTCGCTCCTTTATTTTCACTATTATATTATTTCGATCAACTAATGTAATGTTTCATGTGATGTATAGGGGTAAAGAGGAGAGAGAAAGCTGCGAGAGAGAGAGAGAGAGAGAGAGAGAGAGAGAGAGAGAGAGAGAGAGAGAGAGAGAGAGAGCAGTGATTGAGCGGGAGAAAATTGAAATAAAAGTTGAAGTAAAAGAAAGAAGGAGAGGAAAAAAGGAAAAAAGAAAAAAGAAGCGAGCGAAAGAGGTAAAATGAGAAAAATAAAAAGAAACGAAATAGAAAAGGCGTGTAGTAAGGAGGTTCGAAGCGCGTCTAGACCGAGCGAGCGCTCGCGTAACTCTGCGTTGATGCCGAACTGCGCGCGAGAGCGTGCGGTCTAAAAAAAGAAAGCCAGTCAGTCGCCCAACATAAGCAACAACGCGCTCTCTTACAACAGCTCGCAAGCGCGCCGAGCGAGCGAGCAGCCAGATGCGCACTCAGCATTCGCGACACTACAATCTACCTATATTGCTCTAGCTATATACAAAACTCTAGCATCTTTCCTGCGCTACTATATGTCTTTTTATCAGACTTTTATTAATTCATTCAGCCAATTGTCGCTTTAGCAGCTATTTATCAATTTTATGAGCTAATTGGTTGTGATTATATATTCAAACAAAAATAAGGAAATCCATGCTATCTAACAGCAAAACACATGATTCATGCACGTAGCTCTCTCTCTCTCTCTCTCTCAACTCAACGCCTTTTATCAATGAACTCGAGCTTTGATTCATCGAGCGACGAATCATTCCAATATAGACCATATATATGTACAGTAGCTAACATTACTATTCAGTTAAGCAGGCAAAGAAAATGAAAAAAAAAAAAAAAAAAAAAAAAAAAAAAAAAAAAAAAAAAAAGAAGATAGGATAAATCTGATAAAAAGAAAAAAGAGAAATGAACCGTTTGATGAACTCGCGTGCGCACTGTAAAAAGGAGGGCCTGCCTATAGTTGCCCGATCAGAGTAAACCCACAGCCATAAATACAAGCTGTAAATATATATATATCGATACTCTGTGTTCTGAATTTCATTACTGAGAGGCAAAAGTTGAATTGTAAAAAGGTCAGAAAGAATATGATAGCAGTTTATCGTTGCATGCTACAAGATATCAGTTAAGAAAAGTGATCGCTCCTTGCAGTAGTAGCAGATATATATATCAGTGGCAGTGGCAGTAGGACGCCTTATTTAGCCATGATCTTGGCGGCGAGTGCGGCTGACATAGTGACGTCAGGCTGCGGGTGTGGCGGCCTGGCATGCTATATAGCGGCTGCAGGGAAACCTTCTCACCTCGCGCGCGCGCGCCTATATAGCTGATGCTCTCCTCTCTCCGCAACTGTGCCTTGCCTTTCGTCTTTCGCGCGACAAAGAGAGCACAAAACTTGTATCGCTGCACTCGCGCGCGCTCTGCAGCTCCAGCCTCCACTTCTCTCTTTCCCTTCCCCTTAATTAATTCCCCCTCCTTCTGCAACATATAGCCAGCGATACACCAGATACAATTTTCAAACTTACTCTGATGTACATATATATAAACCCTATTTTACCCAAACCTTTTCTACACTTAGCCTAAAGGATTTTCCATTTTCCTTTTCCAGAATTCAAACACTTTTTTTCTTCTTCCAAAGTATAATAAAAGTTTACACTAAGTTTGGAAAAAAATATTTCATGTAATATGACCTCAGACTTGGTATACATGAACTTTTCTATACATATTACCTATTTATATAAGTATATATAATTCGAGTCATAGTTTTAGTAAATTTTCCTTACTTTCAATTCTTTTGCACCTAATACTGCAGTGTGCGTAAAGCTTGCTTTCGCGCACGCGTTCAAACATAAAAGCATAAATACAACCTATGCGCCTCGTGCAGTGGCCAGCTCACTTCACCCTCACTTCGCTCGATCGACGCTGAAATGTACTAATTTAACTTCCATCATCTTTTCACGAATGCTAAATCTCGCTCGTCCTTTTAAAAAATATGCTTCAGTTTTCACCCTCGCTTCGCGCTCATTCGGAACTTACTTTTCCCTAACGCTACTCAAAAATAATTAAAATTTTGGAATTTAAAATATTAAAAAATTTGAAAAAATTCTAAAATCTGGAAAATCCTATTTGAAATTTTTTCAAAATTAAATAATATACACTGTCACTTCCGGGCACAATAAAGAGCTTATAGCGATGTGGCTTGTTAAAAAAAAAGCACAATGGGTAAAAGAAGATATAATAAAAGTATATATATATATAGCTTTTTCAGACGCGGAAGATGTTTTGGGCACTTGTGTTCATCTTAGGTGCTCCCGACTCTTACTCGTGCTCAAACATCATCCGCCCTAGAAAAATCCATTTTTTCCCCTAGTTCTATAATATAGAATTATATCGCATTCTACGAGAATAAATTAAATTTGCAGAAAAACAGTATTACAGGGAATCAAACTCTATTTTTATCCCGCTTTTTGGATTAAAGAACTATCCTTTTATATATAGGTAAATCACGAAGAAAAAAAATTATTGGAGTTTGAAAGAATTTTTTTCATTAAAGATTGTGCACAACTGAATCAAACTTATTTTTTATACACAGGTATTAATAATAAAAACAATTACTAATAATTTCTTATGTATTGTAAAGTATTTTAAATCTTGTAGAAAAACAGCGTGTGAATTTGTTTATACACAGGTTATCTTTTCAGCTTGTTAACATTCTCATTCTCAGCTACATAAAACAAAACTATAATCAAATTCAATGAAGCGAATCGTAAAATCAAGCGAAAAGATTAACATATACGCGAATCTTAATCATTTAAGACATTGAAAATATTAGGTACCTATATTAAAAAGAAAAAAAAGAGAGTGAAGTTAGGGCATGTGTAGATGCCCCAGTAAATGTTTTTTTCAATAGTCTTTATACTTTGTGACTTTCCAAGCTGCGTGAGCTTGTGTTGTTGTAGAACGACGATCGATTTGAGCGTGCTAGGTACTATATCGAACCCAGGAAACCAGAGCTACTCTCGTCCTTAATTAATAACACATACTTTAAGTTATTCGTACGTGTGAATTATGGCGCAAATTTCTGGTTTATTAAAAATGGAAGGCAAGAGATTATGCTTCCGACTTTCCAAGAATACGTCTATAGATGGATTTTGTGAATTGCCTTACATAATTATATTTTTCATATACAAAAGAATGCACACATCAACTTTCTCGTGCGCAGATGACTGCTAAAACATCTTAAATTGATTAAAAAAAAACTGTTGAATTTTTCTTGAAACATTACTGTGACGTTCCATGTACTTTACATTGAAAGATGTATATACGTAACTCTAATTTTACACTTTATCAAAGAAAATCATATTATTATTTTAGTTTTTCAAGATGATAAATACTCTTAACGCCATTTTTATGTTGACTAAAAAAATTTTAATATTATTTTTCTAAGCATAGCTAAATTTAGCAATACTTTTTTATGTCAAATTTGCATAAATTGAGAGCTTTTGTACAAGCTGACTTTAAATATAAGTATAAAGTTTTCTAAGGCACTAGGAAAGTACTTAGAAGTTTCATATCAGCGTGTGGTTTATCGCGAATGTAGAAGAAAAAAAGGATCGCGAGTTTTCTCGCGGGTCGCGTGCTTCGCAGAAACTCGTGATAAGCTTGCTATTAAAAAAAAATGGGAGGGGAGTGACTGCAAAATTATTATGCTGGAAATTTCATAGAGCACTCACGTTGCTGCTCGCACGACGCATATTAAAATAAAACAGCACAGGAGCCGGTTCAATGTTTTATTGCGGATTTTTAATGCATTTTCTTAGGAATGATGAATAGCGTCCCTTAATGTTTAGTATCATTGTTCTTTTCTTTTCACATAACATTTATCTTGTTTTTTCTTTTTTCCTTTTTACTTTCTTAAGCGGAACTTCACAACTGCCTTCGTCGTTCCGTTCGTTTTCTTTCATATTTTTAAGTTGCGAAACTTGGTTTTCCTCAATGAAATGTTCCACTTTATTTAAAACAACTTTTTGTTGTCTTGCGTCGGTTAATAGAACATTACCAGACTTATAGAGTTCATTTTTAACTTTTTCAGTTTTTGATATTTCATATTCATTGTTTAAATACAATGACTTATGTGCTTCATTTATATTACTGTTAACTGCTTTTGATTTTCGTTTAAACATCGCCAAAAAAAATCCACTGCATAAATCTTTTTTGGGTAGAGCATACAAGCATTTATCACCATTGAAGTTATATTCTGATGAGCCAAAATTATTCCATTCATTATTTAATTTTTTTTTCAAATTAACAAGTGTAAATGAGTCACCCACTTTTCTTAAAACCTCGTCAACAACACTTTCATTTTCTTCTGAATGAACTGAGCATGTACTATATACAACCTTCTTAACACAAGGAAAATCAAGAAGTGCACGACTTAAAATCATTGTTTGCAAAGAATGTAACTTGTTTAATCGACTATTTAAATCTTGTTGGTCTTGTTGATTGATATCAAATCTGCCAACTATTCCAGACCCAGAACAACTTGGATCTACTAGAATATACTTAACATTTGGATATTGCTCTGGTAATATTGTTAATGCATCAGCTCTGATAGCTTCGACACACTTAGCATTAGTACACTCAATAAAGTCACATAATGTTTTATATCTATTTTCATCCATTTCAACTGCATAAATTTTTCTAGAAAATTAAATTTTTTTAAATAATTAGTTTTTCATAAAGAACATTTTTAGTTCAAGTGATTATTTTTATTTACCCCAAATTTTTAATGATAGCTGCTAGATGAGTCGTTTTCATTCCAGGAGCAGCACACATATCCAAAACTTCAGAACTAGGTTTTGGATTTAATAAGAATGCAGAAAGACAACTAGCCTGCAGAAATAAAGAACAAAAGTTAACAGAAACATCAATAACTAGTAGAATATAAATTAACAAAAACATATACCTTATCTTGCAATAGTAATTTTCCATTTTGATAACCAGGGTGTTGATAAAATTTAGTACCATGTGGAAAAACCAACACTTCTGGTATATGAAAATCTTGAATATAATCAAATTTACTTAGATTTGATACAGCTTGTAAGTACGAAGAATAATTATCACTTTGAGGTAAGAGATTCCAACCATCATCGTTAAAAGCCTCAAGAGCTTCATCTATTCTGGTTAGTAAAGTATTGACTCTGACATATCTTGGTAACTTTACTAGAACACGTCGTACCAAGTTAGTAAAAAGTTAATTTTTAGTAAGATTTTTTTATCTGCATTAATTGTGTAAGATAATTTAAACATTAAAATATTTATGCATTACAGAAACACCTAAGTAATTAATTTTTAAATTATTTTATTTAGAATAAAAATATTATAAATTTTATTTTCAATTATCTTTCTTAGTTTCGTCTTCATCAAAGTCAGAACCATCATCAGGTTTGGAAAAATCTGTCAATTGTTTATTCTCAGTCTGTTCGTCACGTTCATGTAAAGCTTGATATGCGTAAACACCTATAATTATATTTACAACAATGACTGCAGCTAATACAGATGCACAAGTAGTGGTAAATGATTCTACATGAAATTCAGTTTTCATAATATGTTGAACACCGAAAAATGCTGCAAATGGTAATGTAAACATAGCTGTACTATAAAGAAAAAAGGTTCCAAGAACCTTAGCAATGTTAGACATTATTGATAATGACTTTTTTTCTTTTTCAGCACTCAATTTTTTTTTATCTTTAGGTACTACGTAAGACAATAAATTCTTTATTTTATAATGCCTTCTGGATTGTATTCTGTTATTACGAATAATCAAAACCATTGGATTCAACAAGTGCACTTCGTCTGAAAATTAAAATATAAAGTAAGTATATAACATTTACCTGTTTGCTTGTCACAGGGATCTACAGCGGCATCGGAATTTTGCACTAATGCCTGCTGTAATTTTTCTTTATAGCTAAGAACTATCACTACAGGTTTTGCATCTGATTTTAAATGTTTCTTGCCCCATAATAACTCTGTTATCAAAATTCTTGCCAACCAAGGATCGAAGCGGGGATTTTCTATAAAGATATTGGTTTTATCTATAATAAATTGGAGTTCTTTGTAATGTTGCAAAGTCTCCGACACTAACGCATAGATCCCTTGGACATTCTATGTTATAATATTACAATGGAATATTAAATATATAATACAAATGTTGTATTCAAACAAAAAAAACTAATGCAACTTACTGAATGCTTTGAATTAAAAACAACCGATTTAAAACTAGCACCTTCTTCTACGATCTTTTTTAAAATCTTAGCAGATTTTTTGAAAACTTGTGGAACTTTTATAGAATGTATAAATCCTGTTGACATATTACGATTCATTGAACCTGAAAATGTATATTAATTACAACAGATAAATCAAGAATTATTTTAAAATGTTAATAAACCATTTTGGAGAATCTTTAATAACTGCTTATAAAAGCATATAAAACTAATGAAAAAAAAGAAACTATTAGTTTAAACTGTTAAATTTTAACATATTTTGAAATTTGATTGAAACTTTAAATGTTTAACCAAAATTTTCTGATGCAACTCAAAATTTTAGACTTTAAATGTAGAAGCTATTTTTTTAGAATTCTTTTAAAGTAGTAATTTTTTTTACATTAGTCTTAACAATTCCTTAATATTATTCGATCTTTAGATTTGTAAAATCCATCTCAATGTTTAGTAAACTGACTCTATGAGCTAAATAAGCGGCATTTTTCTTGTTAAAAAATAAAAACAAGTGTAAGTTTTTTTTTTATAAATTAAAGATATTTTCTTACTTAGTTTTTATTTATTCACGAGTTACTCATCATATTATTCTATTAAAAGAGATGTATAATGTTTTACGGTTTCGTTATTTATAACATCATATAGGTAAGCAGAACCACGTGATACATATATTTTAACCTCACAAATTTTTCAACTTTCTATAGGTACATACCTACATAAGAATTAAGAAGTTAGAATTATCGTTTCTCATAAAGCCAACACAAGAAAAATACTGTTTCACAATAGATAATGTTCAAGCAAAAATATAAAATTTTTTTTATTAGTCATTAATAAAGCCAATAATTCTATAAATATATGTGTGACTTTAAAAAGTGACATAGAAAATATAAGTAGGTATAGGCCCGCAACTTGCAAGTTGCAACTACTTTACTCCTTTTTCCTTATTGGTTAAGTATTCGGAACTTGGAATTCTGGACTGATTATGCTGATAAAACCGTTCCCATCTCTGTGTCTCAGTATCTTGTATATAGATGGCCTAGCTGTATATTGCTTACAGCAATTTAAGTTTAGCCAGTTTCGACCTTTTTCTTGAAAAAGTTGATAGATGGCAGTAGTGGTACTACTAAATACAGCTCTTTATTATGACTATATATATTGCAGAGTGTCTATACTGCGGTGTCTAGCCCTACTGTTCAACCCCCACCCCATCATTTTGCTATTTGCCGTCTTTTACGAAGGTGCAACAATAATTTGAGGTTATTATTTTATTCCAGGTACTCTAGATTCAAATTTTTATTCAGTTTTATTATTCATTTAAGTGATATTTTCATACTGTTTTTGTATATACGTATTTTACGATCTCGACTTCAATATTTCGGCATTTTTCAACTATTTTACTATTAGAAGCCTTATTTTTAGCATCTGAGACACCTAACAACAGCCAAATTATTATTAACAAATTAAAAAGGATAAAAATAAAAAATGATTTAAGGAATGATTTAACAGTGTACCTTCAGAATATATGTATCATAAAAAAACAATTATCAACTGAAGCAACATTTGTTTCTATATGGTAAGTATGTAAGATTAGATGCTTTACAAATATAACATCATTCAAATAAATAATCTTTTTATTAATCAAAACTATAATTGGAGACATTTTCTTAATAAACCAATACTTACAAGAGTTATTTGTTAGACCTTTTGAAAGTTGACTTTGAAAACCATGGAGACAAGAAACATAAGAGATTATATCCCACCTCGAATCCTACCTCAAAATCGTAAGAAAAAACAAAATAATCAACTAATCATATAGATAATATGCTTTTAATTTAACTGTTTGTATTTAATTTTTTTTTTTTGCAGTTAAAGCTTTTGAAAAGTTTAACCGATCAAAATGGAAAAATCCGCTACCTACAGAATACAAAAAAGTTGCAAAAGCTGTACAACTGTATGAAATGAATAAAGTACCTTTGACTGATACTCTAACTCCAAACAAAAACAAAGTAAGTTGATTCTTTTTTATATGTTTTGTTATTATTTTTATTAACTGAATTATTTATGTAATTTATAAGTAAATAGTAAAACAAAAAATTATAAAATTTATAAATAAATAAAAACATTAGAAATGTATACTTAAATAAACCTATATTGATATTCCATAAATCTAAATATTATATGTGATTTAATTTCCAGTTTGCCAAAGAGTTATATGATTTAGCTGTAATAACTCTTGAGCGTAGAGGTGAAATAAATTATCTCTTGGATAAGTTTCAAATATTACCAAATAATAAATTTTTGGATGAATGGGTAGCAAAAATTTTGATAGCAGAATTGCTGTGGGGCAAGCATATTCTAAGATCAGGAGCAAAAGAAATTGAAGCTATTAAATACTACGAAGAAGATTTGCGAGAAGCTTATATACAAGTAACAAACATCATTCAAAATCCTCTTGATGAAAACAAATGTAAAATAATATAACAATACAGTTTATAATATATTTTAATAGTTAAATATTATTTTTAATTTAAATTTATTTTAGTTAAATTTCCAACATACATTCGAATCAACACATTATCCATATCAATTGAAGATACTCTTCGTGCATTTTGTAAAGAAGGATGGAATCTTTTACCTCGTTCTAACACATACTCAGAATACTTAAGAGAATTAGCAAGCTTAAGTAATAGAGATTTTATGAGAGATCATCATATTTCTGAAGTCCTTGTATTTCCACGTGGAACAGAACTCTATGGTCATCCAGGTTACTTAAAAGGAAAATTTTTAATACAAGATAAGGTACATATTAAAAATATATTCTTATTAAAAATTTTCAAACAAGATTTTTAATTGTGCTAAAATTTTTTTATAGGGAAGTTGCCTTTCAAGTTTTCTACTTAATCCAAAACCAGGTTCGGTTGTTTTGGATATATGTGCAGCACCTGGCTTAAAAACCAATCATCTTGCTAACATTATGAATAACAATGGGTAAATGCAGAAAAATATTCTTGACACTTCGTGCTCAAAGCTTGATTTTGTGCATCATTGAGCATAAAAGCGTATGTTAAATCTCGCTTTATGCACGCCGTGTCAAAAAGTACAATCCGGCGCATAAGCGAGAAAATAATTTCAACCTCGTGTGGCCTTTTCATTCTAGCTTCACTCTCGCGCAAACGCCCCACGAGGCTAAAATTACTTTCTTGCACTAGTATCGAAATGTACTAAAATTTCATATGGATACATTAGTTAAGTTTTTTTGTTGAAGATAAAGATTATTTTATTTTAACTTTTTTAGATTAATTTATGCAAATGATATCCATCCCAATAGAAATGAAGACCTACGCAGATTGTTAGATTTAACAGATGTTAAATGTGTCACTACATTACAAGATGATTTTTTGGAAATGAAGATAAACAACATTGAAGATATTAAATACGTTTTAATTGATCCTACTTGCACATTCTCTGGAGTATTTTATGATGTTAATAAATCTATTCAAAAATCTAGAATACAACGTAATCAAAATACATTAAGCATGCTTTTGAGATTTACACTACAAACTTTTCCAAATCTTAAGCGAGTTGTCTACACTACATGTTCTGTTTATCCAGAAGAAGGAGAAATTGTTGTAGAAGAAGCGCTGAGAGAAATTGGAAATTCATATATTCTACTTAATGTTAAAGAAATGTTATGGAATGAGTGGGAATCTATCTGTTCAACAGATTATGCATGTGCTAATGAGTGTTTACGCATAGTACCAGAACTTGACCTTTGCCATGGTTATTTTATTGCAGTATTTGAAAGAAATTTTGATGTGCCAGTACCACCTTATGAGAAGAAATTTAGAAAAGGTTCAAAACTTTACGCTATTGATGAAATGGAAAAGATTGACAAATTAAATCATTCTGGGAAGATTGTTCAAACTTGGATTCCTAAAGATAAACTTGAAAAGGTCAACCAAGAAATACCACTAGTTGCTCCAAAGAAAGACAATAAAGTATCTAAGAAAAAAGCAAAGTATTTTTCAAGAATAATGAAAAGACGAAAGCAAGTAAGATACCAAAAACCAAACTTTAATGTAAATAGTGCACCAGCTCAGAGTAATTTTTCTGAATTTCAACAAGATTTTGATATCACTAATAGCCAATTATATCCATAATTTTCCAGTATAGGAGGTAGATAATATAGTTTGTGATCGTTTAAATACAGCGCGTTCTTTAAATTAGAGCACCATTTGAACAAAAAGTCGAATCTATGTAAAAATAATAATTTTTATACTTAGTACGTAATTTAAAACATTTAATGATATTATTTTAGTATAATGTAAAATTATGATTGTAAAAATATTTTGTACAAAATAACATCATTTCATAAAAAATAAATCTCTGATATCAGAATTGTCTAATTATTAAATTAAGTTTGAATACATCAAATCTGTGATGTTAAAATTAATAAGATAAATTTTATAAAAAAAGTATATAAACTTTTTTGCCATGTATTATATCCTTTTATTGGCTTTTTCATTATTTAATGTATTAATTTCTAATTATGCCTTCTTCAGATATTAACAGTTAAAATGATAACTAATATATGTTGATAGTCCCACATTATCAGAATTGAATTTAAATTTTTTATTTTGTGAGAGTAGAAAAGTAAGGGTAGCAAAGCAAGATAGTAAAAAAAATTATTGAGAATGTAAACACATTAGTTCTTTTTATTGTGTTAATAATACATAGAAAATGGATGTACATATATAGTTATAGATTGTGAAGTTAATTAAAGGATATATATTTTATATCTTGGTAACCAGTGAGTTTTTTTTATATCAATCATTATTTTCAAACAATACAGACATTTTTTTATATGTATAAATTTTTATTTTCAATCATAAAAATTATTATATAATCCATTTTGTCTATTTAAAGAAATAAAGTGGAAAAATAAATGACTTGTAATTTCTTAACATTTATAAGCAATTGTGCAATAATACTTGGAATAGTTTCCTGTTACTAGTTTTTTGAATATTAATTAATCAGAACAAGTTGTTATATAATAACGTTTTATCCAGATACAAGAATGTATCATAAGTATAATTTATAAAATCTGAACAGTACTATTCTTATCTTGTGTGATAAAGCTTGATGTCGTACACTACTCATTCACAAACCAGTGTACTTGAAACATGTGATAAGTAGAAAATGAAGTGATAAAACAATAAGTTTGCAAAATAATATGAAAATTTTTTTTTAAACAATAATTGCAACTTTAGTAATATTTAACAACTAAAATACAGTTCAGAATGAAGTTTGAGTTAAATAATTTTATAATAATTTTCTCATCGTTATTTTTATTTATTGTTACTGTCTTTTATATATATGCAAAGTATAAACTGTCTTACTGGAGTAGACGTGGAGTGAAATCACTTCCAACACATATTGTGTTTGGCAATTTCAAGGACACATTTACATTTCAAAAACCTCCAGGCCAAGTCATTCAAGAAATTTATGAAAAAGCAGCTCCTGACGATCCTTACATTGGATTTTACATATTTCATGAACCAAAGCTTCTTATAAGAGATCTCAGCTTGATGAAACAATTAATGGTAAAAGATTTTGATGAATTTCCAAATCGTTGCTTTGGAGGAGAGTCGCAGAAAGATTCGGTTGGACTCATTAATCTTTTGGGTATTCACCAACCAAGATGGAAGTATCTTCGCCAAAAACTTACACCTAGTGTTACAGGTCTAAAGTTGCGAGGAATGATTCCTTTGATAAAAGAATGTGGAATTCCTATGTTAAAATTTATTGAATATTCAAAGACTCAATCAGATGGTTGGAAATTGCTTGAATTAAAAGATATTTCTAGTAGGTATACAACTGATGTCATAGCTTCATTGGCTTTTGGAATTACCACAAATTCATTTGATAAAAATGATGATGCATTCTGGGAAGCTGGTAAAAAGTTTTCATCCAAATTATTTTATTGATTATTTTGATTTTACCCTAAAATTAAATTTTATTAACTTGCAGGCCAAAAGATTCTTTCAGGTGTAAAAAGGGGCATAATTCTGATAATATTGTTCTTTCTACCTAGTTTGATAAGAATTATTGAAAATTTCATGGTTGAGCCAGCTAAATACTTTAGATCTATTTTTTGGGATTCGATGAATACTCGTGAGAAAACTGGCATGAAACGAGGTGATCTGGTAGATCACTTTTTAACTTTAAAAAATGGAGATCAAAGATCAGACTACAGTGAGTTACAATAGTTATTAAAGGATTATTTTGGTCAAGTGTAATTTATACTTATAATTTTGAATGTTCTTTTTAGAATTCGAAGGTGACAATTTGTTAGCGCAAGCAGTATCCTTCTATGTAGCAGGATTCGAAGCCACTTCTACAGCAATTGCTTTTAGTTTGTATGAACTTTCACTTCATCCCCACGATGAGGAACGTCTTTATAAAGAGATCAAGGAAACTGTTCATGGCAAAGAGTTAAGCATTGATTTGATAAATCAAATGACTTTTCTCGATCAGGTAGTCAACGAAGCTTTAAGACTGTACCCACCACTTCCGATTGTAGACAGAGTTCCTGTTCAACCTTATAAGGTAATTTACTGTAGTAGTACATAACATACAATCACTATTTGGATGACTGAAGATAAAAATAACTTGATATAATAATAACAATAATAATATAGTACTTGTAGGATTAATAGTGATAAATTTTAGTCAGTTTCTACACTGAGATGAAAGTGAGATTTTTCGTAATATTTGTTATAGAAAATATAATATAATCGGGCAATATTACTAAACAGTTGTTTAATAATAATATTAAATTTGTTGTAGCATCCAAAACTGTAAAGTTAAATTGGGGTGAAATAGTACATTTCGATACAGATTTTGGACGTTTTTCGCCCGAGCGAAGCAAGAGAATGTGTATATATATTCTATGAGAGAATATACCGACGGTTGAGCCGAAAAATAGGCTTCTTCGCGTTTGGTTAAGAAAAGAGGCTTTTTCGTTTTTGATTGAAAATAGAGGCTATTTCGCGTTTGGTTGAAAATGAAGGCTATCTCGTATCAAATTTGCTACGGAAATAGCCTTCATTTTCAACCAAACGCGAAATAGCCTCTATTTTCAATCAAAAACGAAAAAGCCTCTTTGTTCAACCAAGCGCGAAGAAGCCTGTTCTTCAGCTCAACCGTCGATACATGCCGAGGCAATCAACAAACCATCTAAAATTAAATTAAATTAATTAAATTTGTAAAAATCACCTAAAAAATAAACTACATAGCTTAATGTATATTAATTCTCATCGACAGCCTATTGAAGTCAGCGTGTATCATGCTGACAAAACACGTAGTTGCTGATACTTAATTCACAGTAAAAAATTGGTCGTTAATTAATTTTACCAATTATTCCTTGGTTCTGTAAAATCGCAGATAAAAAATTCTAACTTATCTGTTAAACAGTTGAGAGCAAATGAATAAAAATTCAAAAACAATAAAGTATTTTATTATGACCAAATCATCCTGGTTGAAAAAGTCCAGCAGGATTTCAAGTCTGGATTTTCACCTGGATTTCCATGTAGAATACTATAGGTACTAGTATTCTAGTATCTATTCTAGTATTCTAGTATTCTAGTATCTATTGATAGATTCCATCTCAATTTCATTTTAAATTTCTAGTCAAATTGACATGGAATCTACCTAGTTAATTTAGATGGAATTCCAAGTAATAATCCGGCTGAACTTAATTATTTTCTACAGGGATAATCAGTATATGCTTACTATATAAAAGTTACTTTTTTCAACTCTACATAATTTATTTAAGTTTGAATTTGTTATTACTTTCTATGTATATATATACATACATACATAGAAAATAAAATCTACATTTTCTAAATTTCGAGACTCTTTAAAACAAATTTACATTATTTATAAAATTCATCAAACATTCCAATTTCAAAAATATCTATCCGTAACAAAGCTTTTTGAGAATGTCAAAAGTCAAAATTGCGTTTTGACGTATGGTCTGCTGCAATTTTCTGCATCGCACGCGAATTACAGCAGGAATAGCAGCAGAATTTATATGGCTTTGTGTTCAAGGAAAGCATTAAGTAATAATTTATTAATTTTAACGGGATTGAAGAGGGGTTTTTATGCGAGAATAGAAAATATAATAATGGTACTATTCGCATAAGGTTAGTACTTAGTAGTTAGTACTATTATAAAATGTCTATTATATATTGATATGATGGTTGAATTTTTTTATTATTGTATGTTATTTTGGAAAAAAAATTATTATAGCGAAAAATAATTCAGTTCTGAAAGGTTTATAGATATACATACAAGGAAGTCTTATTCATTGAGTTTTATAATTTCATAATTTTACACAAAATAATTATAATACATAAATTAAAACTTACAATT
>JAPYZB010001655.1:0-13839 GCA_030522745.1 Eupelmus kiefferi | reverse complement strand
TATTACAAGTGCATTGTTATTGTTAGTTCATCCTGGCATTGTTATTACAAGATCTCTGTATATTCTCTTTAGCCGTTCTACCCCGAAGAAATTTATTCATCAAATAATTTAAAACAGTAGGTAACAAATCAAGGAGTGCAGCAGCGTTCCGAGGCAAGTATATAGGATCGCAAACGTAAACGTGCCTTGATAGCACCAGCGCCCTACTTACATTCACTGATTTAATCTCATCAATAAAACATTCGATTTCATTGTGAAAAAATTAGAATCTTATTTACTTTTATGCAATTATATCTGTGAATTTTCAAAATAACTATCAATTTTTTATTTTTTTCAAAGTTGGGTTTGCATTGTTTGCTTTTGGGGGAAGGAGTCATACCTTTTTCATATAAAATTCATACTTGATAGAAAATTATTATTTCACAGAATAACTAATATTGCATGCAGACCAATATTGAAGCAAATTTTACCAAGCTCTTTTAATAAATCTATTATAATCTAAATAAAGTTTTAATTGCTTTTGTTTTACATACATATTTGACTGGTTTTCTCTGGTTTTAGCTATATGTTTAAATATAAAACCGTTAACTTCGGGAAATTATGAAAAATAAATTTAACTAGCTACACTGGAAAGTTATAGATACGACACAAAAAAAAATAGAATATATAGAGCATTCTTTAACAAATAAAAATATTTGTTGATTTCCTTTGCTTTAAATTATAATTTGAGTGAAAATCGGAGGTAATAATAAGCAGTCCTGACCCACTTGTCGAGCTTTTAGTGTGACGCGTATGTTTAGTAGTGTAGAGTAAGAAAATGAGTATCTCTTAAAGTTATGGCCATAATTATATACACATTAAATATTCTAATGAATTTGCTAAGTGTTTGATTTTAACCCGTTTCCTCCAATCTCGGATGCGCCTAATAATAAAACAACAATTTCTTGAAAACATATATCAGAAAATAGACTTATGCACTTTGCTTTAAAAACTATAAATATTATATATTAGGTATGATTATACTTATACTAACAGATAAAACGATAAATAATAAATGTATATAAATGTTTTACGATATTTATGATTTATTGAAGATATCTTCTTATATTTTTATAGTTCATCTTATTTATTTGATAATGACAATAGTAACTATAACTATAATAATAATAATATCATTCACACACACACTCCTCCCAATAAATTGCAAAATCTCTTGAGTTACTGATCTTCCGTTCACACACAGTAAATTGTTTGCTTCATTCATAAACAAACGACGCCTAATTATTTATCATCACACGCATTTATTATTAAATGTACGGAAAATAGAAAATATCATCCTTTGTGAAAATCATGTACACGATCATGCGAGCTTTCAAAAAACCGCACGATTATCGAGGGATGCAGAGCAGCATCGAACCCGAGCACCGGCCTCGACTTTTAATTCGCCTCAACAAGGAACATTAACATAACTTGTTAGCTCCTTCATTACTTGGTTAGTCTTAGATAAAAAGAAATCGTCGTTTCACCTCTCGCCCTTTAATTTACTTAGCTAGATAGTTTTTTGCATTAGTTAAAAAAAACACATCTCTGTGTCCACATTCGATTGCTGCTAAAATGTTATTTTAATTTCATTTACAGTCGCAACGTTCGCATGACTGCTTTAATCGATAAATTTTTTTCTGATTATTTAATATTGGTTTTAATAACTTATTTGTTTCTTCCAACTCTTCTTCATATTCCCAATTAACATAACAGTGACAACGATCAAATTCACAAAAATGAAAATGAACGATTGTGAAAAAAGTATATCAGCTCCTTCTGATGGACAGAACTCTTGTTTTGACACATAGACTATTTTTTTACACTTTTATCGCCTTCAATTAAAAAGTATTTCCACGTCATCGATGTCCGATCCTCCATACTCATCCGACGAGAACATTCCATGATAATCGATGCTGTCATCACCTGAATCTTCACCTTCGGTATTGTCATCGTTCTCCTCTCCATCGTTGGGATCATTATCATCGCCGTTATCATCACCAGGCGCATCACCATTGTCAGCATCTGTTAAAATTTAAATAAAACAAAAATCAATTTTAATGAAATAATTTATTTTACGTAAATTAGATGGTCCATGCGTTAAAAATAATATTGTCAGGTTAACCTTTTTATAATATTTAAAATACTCACAATATTTATTTAATTAATCATTATTTCTTATCATTTATAAGAAATAATGATTTTTAACTCACAGCGAAAACATATTACGTATGAAATCAGAAATAGGTGGAGCTGTATAATGTGTACCGTCGGCATTGTTGTCATCCGAGCCTGAATTCGATCCGTCGTCGTCGCTGGCATCGAGATCATCTTCGTCATCGTCCTCCTCGGCCTCGTCCTCATCATCTCTGCGCCTGCCAACGTCGTACAGTCGTACGCATGACTCTTGAATGCTGTCAAACTCGCCTTGATTTTCCACGACTGCAATCTGTGTGTCAAACTTGTTGCAGGCGAGATCGTAGATGCCTCTTTTGACGTCGAACGTAGCTGTTAATTTTTAATAAGAAAAAGAATATAATGAAACATACAAATATATTGCAAGTTTTATCAATATAACGTAAATATATGAACTTACAAATATTACTGTAATCAAGAGCATCGAGCGTCTTGAAAGATGTGACGTAATGAGATTCGTCTTCATTCTCCTGATCCACCGAGACCGCGTAGATGATGCTGTTGACCGGAGAGAAAATGACATTCATTTGGTCGAGCGCTGGTACCGTTTTGAGCAGATGGAATGTCCTGAGGTCCCAGACTTCAGTATTAGAAACAACTTCTGTACCATTCGGATGGAATACGCCATTGAGTGTCTGATTGAGCTTATCGAACTTATGTATCTCTTTGCCCGAGTTGACGTCCCAGAGAATTCCGTCGCTCAGGATTAGCTCGTCGTTCATGCTAAAGGTCGCTCGGTTCTTTGTATATTGATTCGATATTGAAGGTGTGAGAGTTTTCAATAGCTTACCAGTACCTATGTCGTATATCTATAAAAATTGAAAAAGAAAAATTTAATGAAGCTCTGATTTTTTTGTATACTGAAATAACAATTTACAAATAATACTCACTGTTGCAACTTCTCCTTGGGTACCCACTAATCTGTCCTGCAGTTTACTAAATTCAACGTAGTCCTCGTGGTCGAGAGGTACTTTCATGTCGAAGAACATGCCGAGACTCCAGAGTGCCGACATTGGGGTTCTCCACGCAGTGGATGTTAGCAATAGATCGCCACGTCTATTGCATTCGACATGTGAAACGTACGACTCGTGACACGAATAAGTCGCTTCTTCGGAACCAGTCCGAGCATTAAACATTTTTACTTCACCAGCGTACGTACCGAGGAAAAGATATTCTTGACAAGGCTAAATAAATGAAATTAATTATTAAAATATTATTTAAATATTATATTTTTAAAAGAATAATTTTTTATATGAATAATACATACCGAAAATGTACAACATGTAAATGTGCCGTCAACATCTAAGGGACGGAAAGACTTGACTGGGCAGAAACGACTGTAGATGTGTCGTCTGTCAAGCCGCCTTCCATCGACTCCTACTTGTCTCCTTGATAATCTTACTGTGACGTTTAGTGGTGTTGAATTTCTCTTACACGGATCCGGACATTTGTGAGGTCTAAAAAATAATTTTTTTTTAGATTATTGTGCACAAGTAAATTCTAAAATATTTAGCATAAAATATTAATTCTTACTCGAATAAATTAAATTGTGGGCATGTAACCATAGGATTTTTACAAAGTGCATGTTGATTCGTTAAATATTCCGTAATAATAGAATCTAACGTGACTGTCTGAACATTTGATGAAGCGACTCCCAGAGCAGTTCCGCCGGGATCTCTGGAAATTTGTTTTTGTAAAGATCTGCAAGTTGATGGCTGTTGACTTTGATTGACTGTGCCCTGTGCAGGTTGGACTGAAGACAACTGCCTTTCTGTAGTTTTTCTAAAAATATATTTTTTTGCATTATAATTTTGAATTATTGAAACAAAACGTTGTATCATCCAAAAATACTTACTTTTGATTTATTTGCAATTTGATAGGTTGATTATTTGTCACAGGACTTTGATTTAAAGTATCGGCGAGCTTAATTCTAATAGGATTATTATTTGATGTAGGAGTTGAATTATTGATTGTACCAGTATGAGAAATAAATCGGGAGCTATTAGTCGTCGGTGTTGTGGTGCTTCGAGCAGCTGCATCTCTTTGTGCACATCTCGTATTATATAGATTAGCTGCCGCGCCAGGCGAAAAAGCTGGTCTTGGCTGTTAAATTAAAGAAATAATTAATAAAACTTATTATTCAAATTCGAATTAAAATTTAAAATTATATCAGTAAGTACTTACACTTGTAATTACTGGACTTCGATAATGGAAAGGCTGATATGTTAATGATTTCGGTATCGTTGGTGATTCCAAATTTGCTTCTTTTTGTAAGATTGTAGCTGATTCCGTTAAACCTTTAGATAACAAATGCTGGTATATGAGTTGATGCAACTGTTGTTCGTTATACTGTATTCTCGTTTGTGCTACAACATTTGCCTAAAAATTTATTAAAATTAGTAAAATAATTTTTACTTAGAGATGGATTATTTAATTTAATGTCAATTTTTGACTTACCCTATGTAAACTAACTAAAGAAATTTCATATTCAGCACCAGTTGGTTTAGCTTTTCCAGAAACGCGCTCCATTAATTCTAAGGCATATTTTTGGAACATGACATGTTCCTGTCTTTTCTCTTGAAGAATCGGATCCTTCATTAATGCTTGAATTTGGCCGTCAGTAAACATGGGTAATTTACTTATTATCTGCCGCACTTTTTCGCTCCTCGCTAAACCTGCCAATGCCCGACAAGCCAGTGCACGAATGCTGTCCGCGTCCGTAATCGGCGTTTTCACCATCATAAGTTGTAATAAAATCTAAAAACGCAAAGAATTAAATTTTCAAATATCGCAATCAAAGTAATAAACTAAGTGCAATGACCTACCATGATTCCGTTGTTCGATCTAACGCTCTCCCAAACCTTCTGTATAAGTTCCTCGCTGTTGTGGATGTTCGTCTTCTTTTTCGCCGATCCCGTCAGCGAGTACCGTGCTACGTTTCCTCCAAGGCGATTGATTGGTGCACAAACGCAGTTGATGACGGCTCTAAGAGCAGCCCGTTGCACGTCCGCGTCGGCGATGATCTCGCATTCGGCGGCCGCAAGCAGCAGGTTGATCGACATGGTCATCGAAAGGTCTGGCATATCGACGCGATCACAAAGTAGCAACATCACTTTCGGCACTACCGAGCAGATGGCTATCACATCTAAGCAGGCGCGAACCGTTTCGGCGCTTGAGGTTGTATGCACGCTGCATACAGTAAACCATAGTAAAAAAATAATAGATTTTTTAATTCTTTATTTATTTATTATATGTTTCTGTTTTTTATGATATTATTATTATTATATGTTATGTTTATTTGAAAAAAATATTTTATTTTCTCATAAAAAAAAAACAAATATTTTTTTTTCATGGCTATAGATAATTATAATTGATAGTTGTTCCTATTAATAAAAAAACTATAAATATTCGTCGCTTGTAAATTTCGTGTGCAAATGTAATTGTATACACGATTTGTCTTACTTTTATTACTTACCGACTATTAAAATTCCATTCTCGAGCAAAAGCAATAATTTGCAAAAGAAGTGAGATACCGCCCAAACGATGAAGTTGTTCCACTGGTGGCCATAGAGCTCTCAAAGACATCAACTCTTGAAGAACTTCAACCTTTGTTTGAACTTCTTCACAACTTAATTTACAAGCCTAAAAATAATATTAGTATATTTAAAAATTCAAATTATTTTATTGTAAATAAATATAAGGAAAATACCTTGTATGGAGGTAATGATGGTTGCCAGGTATCACGTTCCGTTCTTGCATTCTCCGCTCGTTGCAACTGTTCCGCTTTCCAATACAAATGAGCCTCCATGTATTTTTTTAGAGCTACAGCGACGTGTCGAACTATCTGCCTAGAAGCGCATTCTTCATCATCATTCAATGTAGCTTCCTCTTCGATATTGAGCAAGGGCAATGTCGATATCTATATAAAAATATTTTTTTTTAAATCATCATTATTTTATTTACGTAATTTTTATACATGAACAGTATTTAATAATTGTGGTATCGAACAATTAAAAATAATAGCTAATAAAATTTTCCTGTTATAAAAATAGTACCGTAGTAAATTATGTAATGTTATTTAGAACTGATATATAAATCTAGAATTTTAATAGTTGTAAATTTTTAGTTATTAAACTTTTGTTTACAAAATAGCTTTACTTCAAATTTATAACAATAATAATATGGCAGTAAATAACAATAATTAATATAAACTTATTCTAGTTGTAAATAAATTACTAAATTTTTTATTTATAAATGAAATTATTAAATTAGTGACATATTTCACTTTATAAAAGATATTACTTACCACATTATAAAGTTTCCTCAATCCATCCTGAGCATCAAACTCGTCCAGAATGACCTTAAACGGAAATGAAAAGCCAAAGAACATAGTTGCGTGACACCTGCCCGAATCGTGACTACGCTCCAATAACCAGAGCGCATATGTTACAAGGTCTGATATGATATGCTTGGGAAGTAGGCACACCTTCTCCATGGCATCTTCACAGTAGGCCAAGTAGTAAAGGCAAATCGAGACACCAGTAGCAGCGACGCTGGGTCTCGGCACCTCAAGCAGCCGCTGCAGGCCGCCGATGCTCAGGAACTCGATTGAAAATTTCTTGTGACAAAGTAAAGAAGCGAGGTACTTGAGCGCCTCGAACGCTAACCGACTGTCCTTTGTCTCGCGTACGTTTATGTACTGGAGAATAAGATCCAGGGCGTTCTGCTCGAAGACGTGGCCCAGGAATTCCTGGTACTCGCCCATAGGTGTCAGGTATCTCAGAATCAGCATTTGCCTTGTAGCTAAGGTTGGAGGATAAATTTGAATGTTGCCAATGACGTAAGATTCCATTTCGGCCCAGGATGAATTTGAATTTCCCTCTAGCAGTATAGATGGTGTATTTTTGCTTTTCACTATTTTATTGAAGTCTGACAATACTGGGCTTAATGGGGTTTTGACATCTGAATTTGGACTCTGTGGAGTAGTAGCTAATGGACTTTTTGCCTCCTGACTTGAATTTTTTATTGGAGTTGCGGACTATATTTTACATAAATAATTAAGACACATTAATTATAAAATTACTAATTTATGGAAGAAAATGTTTAAAATGAAAACAGTTATTTTTATTAATACCTGAGAATTACTAGCATGGTTTTTCGAATATGAATGCGGAATTTTCGTAGGTGGAGACATCAATTCAGGATATAAATTGTCCTTCTTAATTGGCGTCACCTGCCCTTCTTCATTTTTCAGTTTTTTATTTGGTGGAGATAAAGCTCCATCACGTGTGTTCTCACAATCCATCTCATCCTCTTCTGAGGAATAATCCGCGAGCTCCGGCGGACTCTTTACTATCCCGTTTTCTCGCGCTTTCTCCCTTACTTTTCTTTTGCCTGGAAATGCTTTGTGCTCAGAGTCGGTAAGACTGCTGTTAGAACGATTTTGACCCAAGTAGGCAAATGGACGAGTAGCATTGTTCTGCTGCCTCTCTTCTGCAGCTTTTTCTTGCAGCTTGTGGAGTCTTTTTAACATCAAAGGTACCATTTTTCCATTTTGCTCACGGAAACCTGTTGCAATATCTTGAACTTCCATGGCAGCAGCTAACAAACCAGTTGCATAGCTCTGCAATGGCTCTGAACTTTTTTCAGCCCACGAGAAAAGCCTGTGTATGAGGCCCTCCATGTCTGGTTGGAATACAGCTGATGTTTCAAGGCCTGGTAGAATGTCCAGCATCAATCGACAAGCAGCAGTATTCAAACCTCTGACATCCCTATTTGTTATCCCAACTCTCAACCAATAATTATCTCTTAAGTAATCATTTATTAACTGTAAAAAAGTATACAAGGTAATTAAATATTTTGATATTGCTAAAAATATTAACATTGAAGTATTGAAAATTAAAGTTACCTTTGTCATAAAAATTTCTTTTCTGAACAGTACTTTTAGAATATGACCAAAATTGCAGTCTGGATCTGTGCGAGATGGATGTCTTTCGTCAAATGGATCAGGATCCATTTTGAAGTAGTTCTCAGTTTCTTGTTCAATGATCTCTGCCAGACGTTGTAACGTTGGAATTGGATCATAATTTGGTGAATTTTGATCTTCCTCCCACTGTCGTAAAATTTGTACAACATCTGTCACTTCAGCTAATGATTCGGCGGTAGCCATCTAAACATAAATGAATATTATAATAAACTCAATATTAAAATGCTTTTTCTTAAAATGTTCTTTGTTGTATACTTTTAAGAGAGTTCTATATCTAAAATAATTCAAAATCAATACCTTCCATTTAACTGTCATTACAATTACTATTAAATTTATAAGTCTTACATATCAAGGTTAAATTTGCAAGTAAAAGTGAAATTGATTAGTAATTATGGTAAAACTTTCTAAAGGACAACAGAGTAAGACAAATAATCTAATAAATTTTCCGAAAAAATGAAAATTAAAATAATTATTGAATTTAACAAAGAATTCTTCATTATTACGATTTTTCAAACAATTACAATCCGCTGCACAAACATTTTCAAGAAATAACGGAAGTTCGGAAAAGAGACGAAGACGAGCATCTCCCCGCAGAAGACGGAACTAATCCAACGTCACTCTCCCGCAAGACGATCGGCAAAAAAAGTGTACTCTCGCCTTGTTTATAAATACTCCAATTTCAAAACATCAACACTCACACACACATCCACAGAAAGAAAAGAGAGCGAGAGAGTGACAATAAGAGAAAGAGAGAAAGAGAGAGAGAGAAGATCGAGAAACAAAGCGACAAGACAAGACAGAGAGAGACGACCAGACAAAACGAGAAAGACGAACCATCGCCAAAAAAAACCCAAAGCCCCAAATTACCTTTCCATTAGCCCTTTTCATCTAGCCACCTCGATCAGCGCGCGTCGGCGCGCTTTTGAAAAAATAAGGGCCAAGGCGAGCGGCTCTCTCAGGCACGGAACACTATGTACAACCTAACCTAAAAGTCCCGGGCGGCTCTGCCGTCGTCGAGATTTACTATACAACTAACGTCGCTGCCGCTCCACTAAGATGCAGTTCGTCATCGTTCGACGGCGCTGACGAAACGCCAGCGGCAAGCAGCTGCAGACGCGCTTAGATTCCTTTTAGCTCGCAGCGGCGGCGGCGGCGGCTGCGGCGAGTGTATATAGCGACTAAGCTTGTGTATATATATATATGCTCTGTGAGAAAACGATCGCGGAATATTTAGGTGCGATGAGGTGCCTGCGCTCTCTCGGAGCGACACGCGGACTCGAGTGTCCGAGCGTGGAAGTACTGTGCGGCCGCGTGTGTATGGGTGTAGAGGTATGGTATAGGGCGAATCAAAAGTCGAGATTGGCTGGGTGCAAAAGTCATTTGGTTAATGGGGGTTTGGGAGGATTTTGAGGAGAGGTTGGAGAGATGGCTGGTTTTGGGTGGTTAGGGTTTGGTGGTTTTGCTATGGAGTTGTGGGAGTTTTAATTTGGGGAATGGTGGAATGCTGCATATGGCTTTAAAGTTTAATGCTATGTATGGTAACCAGTTCTAATGACACATGTAGCACTGTATTTTAATAATGAGTGTTAGTATAGAAAGATTGAAGGAAATCATTCACTATTTCATTAGGTTGATATTCATTTTTTAATACAAAAAATGTATTGACAAATGATTCAACATAAAATACATTTTTCCTTTTTGTTAATCATGAATCTGCTTGTGACAAAGAGTTACACCTAACAGTAATTGACTTTACGATGATTAGCATAGAAGTAGTTATAAAATATGTTAATAATCTATTAATACCTAATGTAAAAAATATATTAAATACAAAAAGTAATTTAAATAATCTGAATTTCATTAAAGTTTTCATGAAAAATATTTAGTATTAAATAATAGTAATAAATAAATTTGATAAATTGTAAATATTTCATACTGATTAGTCAAGTGCTACATTTGACAGGCAGACATTTGGGTAAAATTTCAAATGACCTTGAATAAAAAAGATTAAAATCCAAGATTAAACCAATAAAATTAGCAAACCATTTGATAACATTCATACAATTTTCAACCCACTACAATGCACCATCTCACCTTCACCCAGATTATCGATATTAATTGCTAAAAATAATGTTTCTCCAAGTTTCCAATTCATCAAAATAAAAGATAGAAAAATCCAGATAATCAAGAAACCTTTCACCTCACGGCATCCACCAGCAAAGAACGAACCTCCTCACACACACAAATCCGGAATCCCAACACACAGGCTCGAAACCAAAAATCTCGGTGAAAAACTCAACACAAAACTCCGATCGCACAGTGTTATTGAACTTTTGAAGCGAACTGTATATACAGCTACTATAGGTGCGCATATAGAACTGGAGAGGCGAACGTGCGCTGCTGAGAGGTTAGAAAGTCGGTGTAAACACAAGCGGGGCCTGACACTCGCGAAAAACTCACTTTTTCGGCGTTCCAACGTCGAGGGAGTAGCTCGAGCTCGGCCTCAGTGCCGTCCGCTGCTGCGTTTCACGAAATTTTCTCGCTTTTTCCAAAATGGAAATGGGGAGCAGCACGGCGATTTACTCGTGCACTCGATCGCTGGCTGATCCGCGCGTACAGTGCATGCACACGTTCTTTTGCGGCGGCTCGGCTCGATAGTTGCAGCACGTGGCGCCAGGGGGACGAGCCTAACGGGCCGTAATGTGACGTAATTTTATAATTAGATGGAGCATGTTTTTTTTTGAATAATTATGTTGTGGTAGGAATTAGGTGTTGCTGAGTTTTTGATTGGATGGTAGATCCTTGACTATTTTTTAATATATTTAATGATTTGAATATTTTTTTCAAATTTTGATTGTGGATGTAATAAATGTATCTTTTTTTATGTAGATAAAATATAAAAAGATACTACACTAGTTGATAACTATAAGTATTTTAAATAAAAGGAGTGTATGAGACGTGTATTTTAAAAATTGTATCACTTTATTGTTACATTTTCTATTCACTGATAACAATAAACATAAAATATTTTGGTTTACAATACGACGTACATACATAAAATAAAAATTCAATGAGTGATTCTATTAGTATTCATGATTTTCTAATATAACTAAATTATTACATATTCACTAGATTATAAAAAATGGAAAACTTGCTGCTCTTGATCACTTAATAACACTGATAAACTTAAAAACTTAGAGAATTAAAGTTATATTATTAGTCAGAAGAATTAGTTGCACCAGAGGTTAATTTAAAATGAAAATATAATGGTGTTAACTATAATAAAGTACCTTTATTAACTTCATTTAGCTACTAGTCTAATGATGCTGAAATAAATATACAGTCGCACCAACAAAGTCGATAATAGATCTGCATCTTTACGAACTATGTATTTACAATTTACAAATATTACTTATTTACAGATATTCTTTTATACTTATAGCTAACATTAAATAGCTATTTACAAAGTAAAATTAATTATTTTTTAAATGCATAGGCGGAAATATTCAGTACCTATATACTATTCTTTTTTGTATAAAAAAAAAGGAAATATTTTGAAGTCTGCACCAAAAAAAAATCTAGACATAATTTAACAGAAATCATAGACGTCATTGTCAGCAAAGAGTGCCAACAAAACTATTTTTCAATTTTCTTTTTATCAACAAATCCTAAAAGGTCGTTGTCAATACTGGTATTACAGAGGCGTTCAAGAAACCGCATTTGGCACAGGAATGCAACTAGAACGCAGTTGTTGGTAACTGTTAACGAAATATGTTAGGCAAAATGCTTTGAATTAATATTTTGGAAAGAATATAGAAGAGAGAGAAATGCAAAGTAAGAGAAAGACAATTATAGTGGAAACACTCAACCACGAAGTTTTTTCAGATCTAATATTATTTTAAAGGCACAAGAAACGAATTTTTTTCTCTTATTTAGTGAACGAATTAAATGGGGACAGAGGAGGTCACAACTGTTGATCTCGACAAGGCACCCATATATTAGGACCGGAGTGCTCTGCGATGACTTTCTTGACCATTGCATAGATATCCTCTGGTGTGTCTCCTTGAACAACCGCTGAAAAAATAATTTATTAAAAATCATATATAAAAAATATAATAATAATAGAAATAATAATAAAATATTTAATTTACCTGTGAAGTATTCGCCAAATTCTTGTTCTACTTTAACTGCTCTATCGAATACTTTTTTAGCTTGGTCTTCTGTCATCCTTTTATTCATCTCCCTAAAAACGTAAAATGTAGAAAGTTATTATTTTAGTACGATAATAAAATTTATTTAAATAGTAATGCAAAAAAAACTTACATAATTGATTCAACTGATTTCGGCTTGATGTAAATTGTGATTGGATATAGCTGCGCCATTTGTAATCTTTTAATCGCATTCCCACTAACGTCCAGAATACAGTGTTTTCCCTAAATTAATAAGAATTTATTAATTTTTATTTTCAGCAACATACATTTCAATTATTGCATCAATTTAAAGTGATGGACGTACCTTCTCGGCAACTTCTCGAACCGACGCAATTGCCGTGCCGTAAATATTATCGTTGTACTGGCCTGCTTCAATAAAGAGATTGTTTTGTATGTCTCTTTCCATTTGCTCCCTTGATGCAACAAAATGATAGTCTCGTCCATCTACCTCGTATTCTCTTTTACTTCTCGTGGTATCTACATTGAAAAATATTTCTTTTTAATTACGAAATAAATTTAATGCATTTATTTGTTAGTACTGTAGTAGTGATAAAATGAAAAGTAAATTAATATTGTTTTCTTTATAATTATGAAATAAATTATAAAAATTAATAAAACTCAAGTTTTTTCATTTATATTACAAATTGACAACGCATTTCTTTTATTTCTTTTGCTTGTTATTTGCTCTTTAAATTGTAAAATTCGATTGTTCTTTTTATTATCATTATCTATTATAGAGAGATTTATATTTCATATTGAAGCAACGACAAAAAAGGAATCAAAAAATTTCTAATTTTATCAAATGATAAAAAAAAAGATGAACATATTTAATGATAAAAGCGATAAATTTAAAAATATCTTTATGAATGCTCGTTAAAATACTTCAAATAAAAGAAAAACTTATAAGTACGCACTATAAGGTAGCATTTTTTGCTTTATTGATTTTAGATAGGTTGTAAATTCTTTTAAATAACGCCTTTTATGACTTTTTTTTAAACCGTGTTAATGAATATTGATTAAAGATATTTTTAATTCATAATATCATTTTAAGCTGTCATTCATAAAGGTTACGTAAAGAAGAAAGAAGCAGTAGTTTAAATTAATTTAAATATAATCGTTACTTTTAATTATCTTTTATTTTTTCATGAGTATAACAAAATCTAATAGTAATTTTTGTAATTTGTCAAATTCATCAAGAAATAGAACATAGTTGTCGGTGAACTCACGTAAATGAATGTATTTTACTTACGTGGTATGCAGCTGTCGAATTTGTCAGGAAACTCCGAGATGAGATCTTCGTTTATGCGATCCTTCAGCGGCCCGACAATTATAATAGGCCGCGTGTATTGTATGGTCACCCGCTGAACTGCTTCGTACGAGTAGACGTGCTCTTCGCCGTCAGCATTT
>JAPYZB010001654.1:0-17310 GCA_030522745.1 Eupelmus kiefferi | reverse complement strand
GTTTTCCATACGGTTAACTCTAGCGGGGATGAGAAAGTTTCGGCCTTTCAAAAGTAGAATATTAAACTATTAATCAAAAACGTCTCATAACTCCGCGAGGCCAGTTTAACAAGTCACATAAATCACATTGTTCTCTCCCTTTCCCAAACCCTGTTTTTTGCATAAAAATTTTTCCGAAAAAAATTAAAAATTCTAAACGCACACACACGAACCAAACCGTCTACCATACAAAAATACCAAAACGTCACAATAAATTTACACTATACTATACTAAAACCGGAACCCACCCATTCCTCAAACAAAATTCAAAACTATGCCCCCTGAAACCCATTCCACCAACTCCGAGATAGCGCGAGATCCAACATCAGCACTTTCCCTCGAAAACCGAAGCAAAAAGCAGTCGCAGAGGGGCAGATCGATGAGAAGGTATACGCATGGGCGAGTGGCGGCGATATCACCGCGCGTCGAGAACCGCGAGAAAACAACAATGGTATCCTTACCATTCCCCAGTCGAGGCTGCTGGCTGCGCCGGTGCTGTTGATGACAAGTGTCGCGTTCTCGACAATGCGCTCCGTCACCGCAGCTATCGCCGTCCCATTGTCCTGGAAAAAGGAGGCGATGCGAACTTGTAATGCAGCTGGCGTTTATGAATTTCCAAGCGCCGGGAAATAAGCTCGATCGGCTAAAGTTTGCGAAGGGCTGCGTGGGTGGAGAATAAATGGAGCTGGGTTGTTGGTTTTAACGATTGGTTTGTGCTTGATTGTGTGGCGGTGTTGATGGGTGGAGGGTGGAGAGAGTTGTTGAGTTGGTTTTTTTTGGTTTAGTTTTGTTTTGCTGATAATTAATTGAGTACATCGATAGCTGTATTTTTTGTGGGAGTAAAAGTTTGCAGACAATATAGGATATTGATGCAATTTAATGTGTAAATAGGGTTTTTTGGTCATTTTTCTTAGTTTAATCTGTTGTAGGATTCAAAATGCTGTATCTGTGTTAATCAAATGTTATAAGAATTTAAGAATTAAATAAATGTAGAACGATCAATATTTGTTTTTTTTTTATCTAAGTATTACCAATAAATCAGAAAGTTTTCCTATATTATTTTTTTTTCTGTTTGTTACTTATTTTAGATGTACTATAATTTGCTATGTATGAAATATAAATCTTTAATACCTAGATAATAGGTGCAGCCTTTATTTATATTTATAATATCTATTTAAATAAATTGTGTTTATTTTATGATCATATTATAATGATATATTTATTTTGACGTGGTTATAAAATTAACAATTTCAAATAATTTAAAAATAATCTTTTATTTTAATATAGTGTTTATGAATTGTCATTTATTCCTTGTCTTAAAATTATCAAAATAAATTACAAATGACTTTTAAAATATGCCATACGTTGATGATATAAAACTTAATTATAATCAAACCAATGACAATTATTAACAAGATAACAAAATCTTAGCCATAAAGTAAACTAATGAAACTTCGAAATTGGAAATATATAAAAGTATCATTACTTTTAAAACTAAGTTTTTAAGATTTTAGTAATAATATAGTATACTTTGAAATGATAACAGTATTGTATGAAGTTCTGTATAAGCTGCTTTTAATGAAATTCGCATAATTAATTATTTCATATAGCTTTAAAATAATATAGTTTATATTACTTTTAAAAAATATATATGAATAAGATTGGAATAATTGGATCCCATACACAATAAAATATAGAAAGTTATTTCAATTTTACAATTATACAAAGCAATTCCCGAGTAAAAAATTAACTAGGATCTAACCAGATATGCTAAACAAAATAACATATCTGACCAAGTTCTAGTTAATTTTCTACTAAGGTTTATTTAGAAAACAGAAAATAACAGACTTTCAAATACTTTTTCATGGTTCGGTATTTTGGTAACATCGCGAAGATATAAAAAATATAAGTATGCAGCGACAACAAAAATTATTAGTAAAATTGATTTAAAATTCACAAGTTGTACGCATATTACATATAACGTAATATGTGTACAAACTTTGAATTTTAAACTTATAATTATAAGTTAAAAAACTTATATAAAACTTTTTTTAAATTAATTTAATATTGAATATACACTTAGAAAAATCATTTATTAAAGTTTGCAATAAATAAAGTACGATACAATCTTTGAAAAAATATAGCATTATTTTTAGGCTAAGCATATTTTATTGTAACATATTACGATAAATTCAAAGTTTTTAGGCATAATATTCTTACACAATCATTTTAGGAAAAAGAAAAAACTTCGAAGCATTTCTTCTTCACTTTTCTGTAAAAAGCGTTGTCAAAAAAGAAGTCCTAGTCGTTTTTCACGAACATTAAATTAGTGCGAGAAGAAGGGCGTTGTTAATTTTCTTTTTAATGATTTCTTGGCACGAGAATTTATATTGCACGTGCAGAGGTTGTGTATATTGTGATTAAAAAAAGAGAGATTGTATATGTCTAAGACAAAAAGAAAGACTTTCTTTGATGAGAAAATATTTCTTAATTTACTATCTATTATATTAATAAATATTTAGTCTCGACTTTTATATTTAGACTAAGTATAAAAGTATCGTTATTAAATTTTTATAAACATAAGTTCTATATAAAATTTAGTAAAAGTGACGATTTAATAGTGTAATTTTAACCATGAATTAGATTTAAAAAAAATTAAATATATTATTCATTTAAAAATTTTTGGCCTGTTGTATTTATCATAAAGAAGTGTATTTTCACATTTTATAATTACGAATTTTGGAGAACTTGAAATTAGAAAAGCTATACTATTTAATACATAACTGATTTTATGATTAATTTCATAAATATAGATATAGCTTTTATCATTTGTAGTTCCAGTATACGTGTACATATTTATATTATATACGTAAAAATACACAAAAATGTACATAAGATTGCAAAAGAAATTTCAAATTTTTCTTTGAGTTATGAGTGGAAACAAAATTTCCATAAATATTATACATTTTGAAATAAAATGCTAGGTAAACGAAAATTTAAATGGAATCCCTTTATCTTTGAAAGTTTGAGATGCTATTATTTAAAAGCCGCTTTAAAAACAGCAGTGATTTCTTTTCAGTGAATTATTTAAAAGAAATTTTGGGTCACCTAGTTATAACGTGTGTCGGTAAAAGAGTTTTTAAATGCATTTTAATTCATTTGGATTCTGTAGAAAAGAATTATTTTATAAGTTTGTATGTATGTATGTAAAGCTAACTATTTTTAATTAAACGCAAGTCTGTTTGTAACTAAAATATTTGTAATAGGTTCTTAAATCAAAGTACCAGTATAAATTTCCTTTATTAAAATATTATGATTAATGTTTCATCATCATCGTCATCATTGTAATCGGTATGTAACTAGTATTAAGGCGAATCTCGTAAATTTTATATACGGCATAATCGTAAATTAATACATAAAACTCACCATGTTTAAAAATGATACACTTTCAAATGAAGATAATGCTTGACGACGACGAGCATCTTTTAATGTAAAAAGTAAAATAAGTTCCGCTACGTTGAATGGCATGGTTAAACATGGTATACAACCATTATTACATGCCCTCCAAAAATACGCTCTGCAATTAAATTAAAACCTTTAAATTTTGTATAAAAGATTTTAGTTATGAGTGAAGTGATATGTGTTATTCTTAAGGACGCTCTTTCGCTTAGGGGCGAAAATAAAGGGTGCCTCGAAGGGTCCCACATTCTAATAGAAATATTTTTTCATATAAAGTTATTGAGAGGATAAATAAGGCAATTATCTATTGATTATTTTGTAAACGGTTACAAAACACTAATAAATCACAAATATTATTTAAATTGAAAGCTAAGAAAAATATTTGAATTACACGTATTCTACTGTTTTTTAAGATTAACGTTAAATAACTTTTTCAAACCTTCGAAAATCCCAATTTTTCTAAACAGGTTTAATATCCTTATAGTTTATAAAGTATATATCTATTTTTTTCCAAAAATTATTGGGCAAAACTATGAAAAATATGAAAATGTATAAAATAAAAACTTATGCCGCCATATAGGGGTTGTAATAGTAGGTTTGAAAAATCTGATTTTTATTTTTTGATCGTTAACCAACTCTAATATTTTGCAGAGATTACCATATAGACCCCGCAAACAAAATACTTTAGTTTTATGCAAAAATATTGGCTTTTGATTTTGCGAAAGAACGCCCTTAAAAAGAAACCTTAAACATTTTTATAATTAATTTTACAAATTTAAAATGAAAATGATAACAATAAAATAAAATTAATAAATACAAAATTAATGATTAATATCATTCTGTATCATAAGTAAAAATTGTTATATAAGTCTAAAATTTTTAATCTTACATGAAAATAACGCATAAAAGCATCATTAATGTGCTGAAGCCATCAAATCCTCCATACACTATAGGTACAAAGTAATATGATACTGCGCCGAAAATAAGAGGGTTAAAAACGGTCAATCCATTATCGACGTTTACCGTAGGTTCCCTCAATGACTGTAAATAAATTAAGTACACTTCACAGAATTTTGTGATAAATATCATAGTAGTTAGAAGGCATTGTATGAGAATGAAAAGTTTTAAAAGCTAATGTCAAACATTCGAAATACTAATATTTAAATTGTGATAAAAAGTTTGTTAAATTCATATTTTTGCTCGGATAAATAATAAATGTACTTTTGTAAGTTGTAGATACAAATAAGTTCTAGTTTTCTATAAAAAAAACATACATAATATAAAGAAACCTTTGTTTTTTTGATTAATTCACAATTAAACTGATTAAATAATTTTTTAATTTGGAACAGCAGCTCGAAGTCTTTCATCAGATCTGTTTATGTAAAATAAAATCAAGCTTTAACACGATGATTTTTATCTAAAAACAAGATGTGTTTCTACCAGTAATTTATTATTTTTAAAAAATTTTTTTTAGTAGAATTTCAATAATAAAAGTCATATTTGCAAAATATGCTAAATTCATTTGAAATAAATACGTCAGTTTTATTTATTAAATTTAATAATTCGACAATTTTCGCGTAAAAATTGTTATTAAATATATGGGTATTAGTATATTAGTAATAATAATAATAATAATATTTTCTTTATTGCACACTTTAGTACAAACCAAGTTAGTATTATTATTTGCAAAAAAACGGTTTCCTTAAAAATTACTAACTAAATATTTTTAAATAATAAGTAGACAAAACCTTGACTTTGTTTTAACTTATATAAATTTGTATATCTACTCATAGCATTAATTGCATCTGATATTTATAGAGAAGCTAAAAAAGCTATGTTTCCAGTATATTTTTAATCTCGTGAATAAAAACAGATTCATTCATTTCAACAATAAGATTATCGTAAGGAAATGTGCACAACATAGAAATCTAATGCAAATTCAAACAAGTGCTATTTATTGTATTTTCATGATTTTATACTATTAGTGCACCTGTTATTCGCGTGATTATTACAAAGAATAATAAGTCACAAATTTTGAAATTGCTACTTATCTAACTATAAATTTTGTAGTGAATTGTTTATTCATATGTTAATGAGTATCAATTATGTGAAAAAAGAAGAAAATGTTAATATTTCATTTTTAAATGCTTACCATCGATATTAAATGTCCGAGAAAGCCTGTAGTTGAGCAGGCTACGAATGTACCTGGTGCAACCGTAGCTAAGCTGACCATGAGAATTATACCAGTAATTGGGTTGTTTGCAAAACTAGTCTGGAAAAATTAATAAGATTGGATTTAAATTTGAATACCTAATTTTATATAAGATATCCATAGTCACGGGTGATTAAGATAGTTAGTTCTATTATATCACTTATTTATGTATGTGCTCGTCAAAGGTAATTTTTCGCTTTTTTAATTTTACTAATTTTTTTTTAATTTCCATGTACACATGACAAAAGTTACAAATAAAGTTCTCTATGTTGGAAATTAACTATAAAAAATAATTTTACAGATATTGAACTTACTACTAAATATTGAATAAATTGATTAAAATAAAATTAAACTAAATATTATTGGTCATTTACGAAAGATAAGCATGTTTGTTCTTAAATCAAAGAAAATAATTTTGATTAAACTTAATACATCAGAGTATCTATCGAAACGAGTTCCTATTGATAAGAAAAATTTGGTTTTGAAATATCTTAAGCTTTGTTTATACGGTAGCTAAGATTGTACACTTATCCACTTGACCACACAGATAATTTTTTTACTAGAATTATCGTACGGATAGAACAAAAAGTCTTGTTAGAAATAATACTTTATTTTGCTAATAATTTTTATAAAAACTACAAATCATTTTTTTATCAAAATTTTTTATTTTAAATATTATTAATTTATAGAAGAAGAATTAAACAAATCTTTACAATAATATTATATAATAACAAAAAGTTTAATTCCACCCTCTTGTTGAAAAGTAATCAGAACATTTTATTCATCAAAGACGTCATAATAATTGCGGTTATAAAGAAGCTAAATTGAGAAAATCCATTCACTGATAACATCTACGACCCTTCAATAAACATTTTTTTAAATATCTAATACTAGCATAGATTTTAAGATCTTTTGATAAAAGGCAATTGAATATGATTTTAAGTCTATCAAATAAAAATTATCTATTTTTTTGGATATGTTGAATTTTTTTATTCAACTTCATTAGTTACTCACGCGATTCAAACTTCTTGATAAAAAGAAATAAATGTATTGTATTCAATAAATGTATTGAAAAGTAATGACCTATACAGCAGTAAAAACTTTACTATTACCGAATAAATCGTTATAAAAATGGTATTATATAAACATTATTTCATTAAAATACATTTTATTAATTTGAAGAAAAATTTATTCCAAATTAAGTTTTAAGTTTCATTGAGTTTTTGTATTAAATAAATAATACTCTTAATAACTTATATATTTCTGGTAATTTTTTTTCTATGCCTTTTTAAGCAAGCTTCGACAATTTTTGCCATAATTTTACTATAAATGTTAAATAAAAGTATCTTTAATAAAAATTCAAAACATATCAAACATCTTGTATCTAATGCAAGAATGCTACTACGTTTTAATTTTGTTTTATTGTAACTTCAAACTAGATTCCATTATAATTTTTTTGCCCAAATATTACGTTACACTTTTTTCAAGACACAAAGAATTCTTATATAATTCAAATTAAATTATCACATAACACACTGATTTAACATTACCTGGGCAAAGCCCCTTACGAAGGAGAGGAAAATTTTGCATATCGCCCAGCCGGTGCCCTCTTTGGTCGCTAGGTAATCTCTGAGCGCTGGACAGTCCCCGCCGATCGTCGTCCATCCACCTTTCGGCTAAACACATTATTAATTTTACACTTGCACTTATTCACTAGCTACTTATTGCTTATTGTGTTATTATGATCTATTATTTCAGTCTTACGAAACTATAAGTTACGCGTGTGTTTGCTGAGGCAATTTCATTTCTATCATTAGCTTGATAAATGTTTTCCTTTTATATTTAATTATTTTTGTAAGTGAGAAAAGTGGAATGATATATTTTTATCAATTTGATTAATGCTTTGTTTGTTTATTAAAACCTTTGATAACAGTGCGGAAAAGTCTATAATTCTTTACGAATGAAGTGAATTAATGACTCAGTTGTATCAAACTTTTAATCATATTTATCCATATTCCCTACTGCAGCTCTTTCTACCCACTAACAAAAACAATATTCACCGATTTCGAAAAGTAACACACACGACGTTTCTTAAAGCACAAACAAATCACATAACCACCTCTCTACGCAAAATAAAATCAACGTCACTAATAACAACAAATCTCCCCTCTTCCAAACAATTCCGAAAATCTACCAATAAAAATTTACGCAACTGGCTCTCTCGGCCTAGCATCCCCCTTAAAATTAAGGGTGCTAGTCTCCAGCTCGCAGTCCACCTCCGCCATTCTCGACTTGTCCGCTTGAGAGTCCGAAATGTAGGGCCCCCTACGATCGACTTGTCACTCACGACTATATCGTCCCAGCTCTCCCGCAGCTTCTTCAGCGAGATACGGCGCGCTCGGCTCAAGCATCCCTACCACTGGCCGGCTCGGTGCGCTACGACAATGCTAAGAAGCATCGTAATTAAAGCGCTCGCCCGGCCTTATCGCGCCTTTCGACTATCGAATTAGCGAGGAAAGCTGCAAGCTTCTCTTCCGCGACGAGCGGCTATAGAAGTGGCGTAATACAGATGCTGCATCGTAAGTGTTGTATTGGTATAAGAAAATATAGTTGGGATGAGTGTATTGAGCTGATGCGGGGTCAATTGGTAAGGGTTTTTTCTTATTGCTTGCGGCATTGGATTACTGTATAATTAAGCTGGGGAACGTGAGTGTGGATGGTGTGAGGTTGCTGACCTGATAAAGTGGAGTGGGTTGAATATAGGGACGTTGCCGCGAAGCTACGCGGGGGGTTTGATGATTGAGGAGGTGGCGATTGTTTGCTCGCGAATGGAAAATTAAATGGGCGCTAATTATGATGATGGAATTTTTTTATTTAAAAAACAGAAAGACTTTGTTGATCGACGCTAACTATTCGTTTCATTATTTTTGGACGTGTTAGTTACGTCCCTTTTCAACTAACAACGTCCGAAACATCGACGTAAAGTAATAAGCAGATAGTTCGGAGCGATCAAAAGTCTTTTTATTTTTTAATATTCCACCACATGAGCAATAAATTCATTCAACTTTATGAATTTGTTATTATTACTCTAATTCCGCTAGTTATAGTTCGGCCTTATTTAGGGGCTTATAAGGATCTGAAACAATTTTTAAATATCAGGTATACTGCTCATTAAATTTTTACTTGGCTTTAATATTTCAGCCTGGTTTAATTAGTTATGTTATTATTCATTGCTTGAATTGTTAACATTAAGATGAATTTTATTTAAACAACATTTCAAAATAAAATTTCAAAATAATAATAATAATAAACAAATAAAAATAGATTAATTATAAATAAAAACATAATATTTTTAGAGTTAATATAATTAAAGAATTTTTGTAAATGGACACATATAAGATGTAAATTAAATAGTCTACATGCCATAAATTTTTCTTCGATAGAGTGACTTTCGAGTAACTTCTCTTATATGAGATATGGATAATACAGACGAAACTGCACTAGCTTGTTTTGTATATATGGAAAAGTGAAGAATAACGAAGTTTGAGGAATAATGGAGCACTTGGAATTAGTCTTAAAAGTCGCTCTACTTCCGGTTTGAATTACAACTTACTCACAGCGAGTTAACTTAAAGAACTCCATTAAACGTTGCTTAGTAGATCAAATTTAAAAAACGAAACCAATTTTCATAAAGCTAAAAACAAGAAATTATATAATTAAATTAGCTTTTATTTAAATCGCCAACCGATTATATTGCATCTTAGTAAGAAACATTTCAATACATGAATTTTGTAGGTTTATTACAACTTTTATTTAGTTTTTTTAAATTTTAAATTAATTTATTGAACAAAATTATATAGCATTTGATATAACGCATTTAGATTAGAGTGCATCTAGAAAAAATAACGAAGACAATTTTTTATAGGATAGATTGTATATTTAAAAATTTGAAAATTGGAAAATCATCTTCTAGATAACGTTAATAACGTTAACGATGAGCAGTAAAAGCTTTAAAAAGGAAGTTAGCAAACAAAAAATATTTTTAAATAGACTAAAACAGTGAATTTTATGATATTAGCTTTATTTAAATCTTCAACTGATTATATATCTGTTTGTCCAGAAAACTTCACACAAGCTATTTGTGGGTTTTTTATTCTTCAATTTACTCTCCTGAGATTTAAAATTGGTTAAGTGGTTATGGTTAACTTTACATAAAAATATTAAATAGAGGGAAACGGGACAAGGCCGTATTGAAGAATAAAGGCATAAGTAAAAAATATTGAAAACTTAATGTACATCAAACACCGGCTAAAGAAATTTATATAATAAGAAAGATACAAGAAAATTATTACTTAGTAAGACTTATATTTACTATTGTAGCTTTCAAAGCATAATAATGATTAATAAAATGTATGTTATTTCGATTATACATATACATAACCATATGGTTATTCTCCCCAATAACTTTTAAAGTATATAGTTATTTTATACATTTAAATACGCGTGTATATTATACTTTAACTTCAAAAAATGAAAATTATAGATAATTTTATTCGCTTCATAATTCTGAAAAAATATTTTTTATCCGTTACTTATTCAAGCAAAAATTATTGAAGCAATTTAGAAAATGAGACCGTTTAAGCTAATGTAATTTTTTTTTAGAAACCTGTATAATTTATTTCCATCAAATGTAGTTTATTGTTTTGTTAAATCAACAAATGATAAAAAATTTCAGATCATTTTAAAAAAGATGAAAATTTCTTTAATATTCTTTTTTTTAGAAATTATTTTACGAATATACTTTTTAAAGTTACATACCCTTACAGAGATACATTTGTTTATATTAACTAGAAGAAACATTTTTCAAACTTTTAAACGGTACTATATGTCTTTCTACCTTGTTCTCTATCACGATAAACTTATCAATGACTTAGAGAAAAGTTCTTAGCTTATTCAAGAACAATAACAAATTACTTAAATAGCGATAATATTATCTTATACTTTAAAATAACATGCGCTAAAATTATTTAAATAGCGATAATATTATCTTATATACTTTAAAATAAAATGCTCCGTTATTTCAAATTCTCTTGTACTTTATTTCTCATTACGGGGTAAAAGTCACACGAATTTGGTTCGTTAAAAAAAAGCACAAGAGAATTTGACAAAGCGAAGCCGTTGATGGGTTGCTTGAAGCCCTCCATGTCGATAACGTACTGCATTTCAACGCTAAAGCTCTTACTTTCTTATTCTCTTTACGTTAACCATCATTCTAAACTTTTGCGACACCTGCAACTTTTTTTTATGTCACTTTTAAAGGACTGCACTAGACAACGAAATTTTGCAAATTCAAGTGGTAAAATGTGTATTCTGTAGAATTGTTGGAATCGATAAAGTTAATTTTTTTATGTATTTGCTATTGGTAATGCTGCTAGATTAAAATATGAGAGCTTGATAAACCGTATCTATTAGGCGTGTTTGTCATAATGCAATCACGTGATTCAAAGTCATATCTAACAAATGTATTTTAACAGTAATGCAACTAATGAAAAAAGCAACATGAATATTTACTTATTTATTTGCATACTGTTTGTAAGATCTAGTTAGATAAGATTTTAAATATGAGATAGAATTATGAAAAATACTTTGATTACATAAGAAATCTGCAGAGCTTATAAATCAAAAGATAAAGAGAAACAAATGAAAATTCATTTGACAACTAGCATAGAAAGAATTGACTTCAAACTGCAAATAACTTTTTAATTACTGTATAGCTTCCTTATAACTAATCTTCTTTTTTAATTTAACACAAGAGAGAAAAATATCAACTCGATCTAAGTACGGATAAGCTACTTATGAATTTTGAGAAACGCAGTAAGAGTAAAATTTCTATATTTTTGAACCAAATACTGCTAGAACTATTGTAAATTTGACTAAAAAATTAAAGTTTGATACAAAAATATAGTAATTTTTTTTATTGCAACTTTGTTCCATTGTTAGTAAAAACATAGTAATTTATAGTAAATCTTTTTCTCCGTTTATCTTTTTTTTCGTTTATTAAAAATAATGAAGACACTTATATTGTTTTGAAGTATCAATAAAAATGAATTTACGATTTAGAAACATGATTAATAAATAAGAAAAAAAAGAAACAAGATTTTTTATTTTTTTAATAGAATTTAAGATATTATTTGAAATTAGCAACTATTATTTTAAATATTTCATTAATTATTTAACTAATATTCCCTATAACTTATTAAATAAATTTTATTTACATACTATAACTGAAAATTACTCTCAGGCGTATAATCATTTAGTGAATTTCTGTCAAATCACTTACACATCCATTATCATACATACATTGTTAGCTTGCTGCTTGCTGTTGCAAACATTGCCTATGCCTAACATTAACTGCTTGATGTGTGACTTAATCCTCGTTATTCTCCCGCGCAAATTCATAATTTTTAATCAACACTTATTACACGCACTTTCGACAATTTTCTTTACAATAATGATAAATCATCTAGCTTTTAATAGAACTTCTATATAAGATCGAAAAAACTCACGTTTAGGTTTTTATACATATTTCTTAAAACAATTTAGCGCGTAAACAATTTTTTTTCAATAGTATGTTATATTAGAATAAGTTTTAATTCAAATTTTCTGTTCTTAACATTTGTTATTTTAAAAAAATTAATTTTTGAATAACGCGTTTAATAATTTGTGAAGTATTTATTGTTTAAAATATGAAAAGTATTTTTTTTAACAGGAGTTCAATTTGTCGCTCTTTCAACAAACACAAATCAAGATGTTAATTTTATTAGCAAGGGCTGAGCACGTAATATTCTCAGAAAAGTCTCGTACGTGCTTAGTTAATTTAAAACCAAGAAATTTTAACTTCAAAGTAATTTTTTTGTTGTTTTACTAAATTACAAAATTAGTAAAATTTTCAAATTATTTTATCTTAATGTTGTAATTATTTTATTTTCACCTTATAGTTATACAATATTTTCAAAAGCTATGTATATTTTTGAACTGAATTTTAAAAATTAATTTTAATTTGTCTATAAACAAATTTATAAGTTTTAATAAAATATCATCTTACCGGCGGAAACATTTTTCCAAAGGTACAGCACATATCTGTCGAATATATTTTTTGTATCTGTTATTTCATTACATGAAGATGTAAAGTGTAGTTTTATTTAGAAATGTTTAAGATTACCAGCTTAGCACAAAAAGAAATAATTAATGAAAGAGAAGTTACACGTTAATGGAAACTGCACTGGGAGAAAAGGGATTTAATTTATCATCTTAAATCAAGAAAGACGGACTGGTCCACTCACTAAGAGTAGTATGCTCCGACTGCACTCTTACAGAAATCATATGAGACTGTATTATGGCTTCTTTAGTTAACCATCGATCTGCCGAGCAAATAACCTCTAAAGCCTTGGAAAAACACGTAGTGTTGCATTCTTGTTAACGTTTTATTATTGTATTTACATTTTTCTGGTTCAAATTGAGTCTGTGTGAACATCTGATTGATACGTTATATTTTGGGAGGAGGGGAAACCAAATTCAAAAATTATCAGTCTTGTGTTTTTTAATCGCATTCTGCGCAAAAAATTATCCGGAATATTTTAATTAACATATATAAAAAAATGTATATAATAACGTTTCTGGTACAATGCAGAATAGACGTAAACGTTTTAGAGTTTTGGTATAAAGAAAAAAATGTTTACCATAAAAGATTCTACTAAGAAATAAATTAAAAGTATTAAAATATAGATTAACTATATAAGATTTAGAACTTAGCTTCACGCAAAGTCTATATACATTTTTTAATATACTATTCAACATCATGTGCCCTGGTTGACTAATTACCAGGGTATATATCCGTCAGTCAGTGAATAAAAGTGTCCAAAAGAAATAATGTAATTTTATTTCTTTTGGACACTTTTATTCACTGACTGATGGATATATACCCTGGTGTTATTTTTTTATGTGCATATAAGACTGATGTTTGTTTCGAGATTGAACTGTATGTATTTGTTTTGTACTGAATTGTGCAATAAATTTTATATCTATCTGTCTATCTATCTAAGATTATATTTTATAATTTATTAAAAATTTTTAATTTTTTACATCCATTTTACAGATTAACAGATCACTTAATTATTATTCCATTCTAATGAGCATGTAATAGAATTGAACGAATTAATAAACATTAAAATTTGCGATATTCAAAAAAATATATAAACATTATATGAATTCGCTTGTATTAATAGTTCTGGGATATTAACGACTCTTGCGAATATTTATGATTTCAAGATATTAAGATTTGAATGCCTGCAATGGTGTCTCTAATTGTTAATGTAAAGATAGTACTCATTACTATGCTACGTTCATAATCGCTTTCATAAACATTTGTATCGATTCGGGCTCAAAATAGAAACAATTTGATGTTTTATTAGTATCTTACTAAAAAAATAATTGAAGCCTACATCTGTCTAGAATTTATAAGAATCTATAGCGTATCGATATCTTAATAACTTTTTCAATGGGGTATTGGCCTTATAACATTCTATATTTAAAATTATTTTGTATAATTATTTTATGTAATGTGAAAACATTATATAATTTTATAGTAATTTAACTATAATTTTATTATTATTTATAATTTTATATTAATGAAAAATAATGTAATTATTTAATTCAAATAAAAAGATAATACAATAATTTTCCATAATAATTTTTATTATACACGTAAAAGAATACTGTCCAATTATGTAAAGATTTGTTTAGAAAATTTTTTTCCATAAGCCACTCGATCTTTATTTTGATTAGCACTTTAACTCATTTTATGTCACAGCTTTAGATAACATATTTACATTCAGTCGGGTTCTGTTGTGCTTTTGCAAGCACAGTAGGTCACTATTTTGACGGCACAGAAAAGACTGCTGGTGATGTCGTGAGATCATGTACTCGCCGTGGCAGCACAATCGTGCTTAGCAAGTGCTGCTATCTGGTTATTCGATTTTAAAATTTTGAGTTTATTTATCCATCCAAGGTAATGTGGTTTTCTGCTTTTGCCGACGTTTGTATAGTGAACTTATAAAAATATGTTCAATAACCCCGTAAACAAAAAGTGGTCTTTTAGCGCTCTTGTGTACAAAAAATAGGTTTAAAGGTCTCTAAAAGTTAACTTCTTGTTTACTGGGAATATATTATATGTTGTTTTATAAAGAGTACGAATATTAAGTACGACTTTATGAATTTACCGCTCTAAACATGATTACATTATTTAAACTCTAAGTAGTTTATTAAGACTGCGCATTTTTTTGCTTATTATTCTGTCAAATATTTAACAGTCTGTAAAAAATTATTTGAAGAAAGTGTTTTTCTTTGCAAAGCAAATTAGTTGTTATGAGTATAAGGTAATCACAATGGGATGCATAATTTTTATTATATATTCCAATATCTTAAAGTTTTAAGTATGTTCCCTATCAAGGGTAGACTGGTAAAAATTATTCTCGTTGTTCACGTTTTTCCTGCCGCTCGATCTAATAGGTTTGAATTATTTTTTATGAGTCAAATACAAAAACCAGCCAAGCAGGATAAATGGCAAAAAATTCGGTTCTAGTTTAAAAAATTTATTGGAAAATTTTACTTATTTGCAAAATAAATATCAGCAATTTCCAAATAACGAATACAAATGTTAATATTTGTTTGGTTTTCCATATAAATCTTACAAAAATTTTATAAAAAGTTAACAAATTGCATAATCTAGTTTGGTGACAGAAATTAAATTGCAATCCGATTTTTTGCTGTCTATGCTAGAATTATTTAAATATTTATGCTAAGGTGAAACTTCTGAAAAAAAAAACAATTTCAATAAAGTTTTGAGAAATGTTTTATATCTAAAAGGAATTTATTATCGACAATTAAAATTCTGTATGATAAGTTCTATTGGCTTTAATTGTACGTTTAAAAAAATACATAACGTATATTTTTTTCGTTTTAACAATTAATACAAAATTTATAGCGATTGTAAAATTTCAAATTACGTCAGCTTTCTTCTCCATTACAATACTTACAAAAAGACGATAAAAGATAAAAAAAAGCAAACTCGCGTAGTCACTCGCACTTTAAAAGTTAGTACCTTCGCAAAAAATTTTAAAATTAGTAAAAGAAAAAAATAAATAATAATAAAAAATAGTTATTAAAAATCTAGAAATTAGAATTAAAATGATATTTTTATGTTAATTTATTTTAAAATCGACGGCTCCTATTAATAAAGCCCCAGTTCAGTATTGCATTTTAAAAAGCCCCTGTTCAGATTTGCATTTTAAAACGCCCTACTTCAGATTTTTATTTTAAAAAGTCCTAGTTCAAAATCAGTGATAAAAAATGTAGCCATGTCAGACAAAAATTAATAAAATTAATTATTAATAATTAATAATAATAATAATAATAATAATAATAATAATAATAATAATAATAATAATAATAATATTAATAAAAATAATATTATTATTAATTAATAATTAACTTTTTATTAATCATTAATTATTTTATTATTATTTATTTATTGAATTATTTTATTAGTTGTATCAATTTAAATTCAACAGTATTTAGTTGTGCGACCTAAAAATTACAAATAATTTTTTTGATTTTAATATTTTTACGTAACCCTGTTCTCGAGTAAAAATTTTATTATACTTCATTATATAAATTCTATTTATATATTTTATTTAAAAATTAGAAAAATTGCATATATACCATAATGCAAGTTGTTCAAATATTTTATTTATTATTTTATCTTTATTCAAGAAAAAAGAAAAGATATAAATAATAGATCGCAAAACTATACTGTTGAATTTAAATTGATACAACTAATAAAATAATTCAAGAAATAAATAATAATAAAATAATAAATAATTAATAAAAAATTAATTATTAATAATAATATTATTATTATTAATTATTAATAATTAATTTTATTAATTTTTGTCTGACATAGCTACATTTTTTATCACTGATTTTGAACTAGGGCTTTTTAAAATAAAAATCTGAAGTTGGGCTTTTTAAAATGCAAATCTGAACTGGGGCTTTTTAAAATGCAAAAGTGAACTGGGGCTTTTTAAAATGAAAAAGTGAACTGGGGCTTTTTAAAATGCAATACTGTTTTAGTTACAATCTTTTTATTATAACATGGCATATGTGGATGAAATAAAACATAAGTCAAAAAAGAGTTTTAATAAAAGGAGCTTCTATCTCTATTTTATTTAATATTGATATCCATTGATACTAATAGTCAAAGATATTGATAAAGATCCACTTATAAAATATCCATGACCAAGTTATATTACCAGATAACTTGGCTTTTGATTCGCTGCCTCGAATTTGATTGCCCTGATTTTGATTATCTCGCTAACAATTGTTTGTTTATCGTAACCATGAAAATATGTACATACATATTTATATTATATGACGTGCTACTTTCATAAAAAAACCGCTGCCAATACTTTGGCACGTAGCTTCCTCAAGAACAATTTATTGTTCCTATATGTATGTTATATATTTTAAATATTAAATATATA
>JAPYZB010001653.1:569-14412 GCA_030522745.1 Eupelmus kiefferi | reverse complement strand
TTCCCACTTATATTAATTTCTCGATGTGCCCCGATCGTGAACTCGTGACGCTCTCTCCTCGTCTGTTTAACCCAACAGCCAAACAATTTCAACAACCTCCTTTATACGTCTGCCTGTCCCTCCTCTCTCTCCCTCTTTCTCTTGTCTCATTTTCACGTACAGCTTTTCTTGCAATACAGCGCCCTGCTCACGAAAGCCCGAAAGAAGAGCCTGAGACCGCGAGATAAAGAGCGAAGGTGCGCGCGCGATCATCGGTCGATAATCGGAGTAGTACAGTCACTCTCTCTCTCCCTCACGATCGGCGAGCTCTGTGTATATGCATGCTCCGAACTGCTCCCGTGACATTAAAAGCGAGGCACACCCAGCGCGGGCTTTCGAATGAAATATCGGGTCTAAACAATGTAATAACGTACTAGGTGCAAAGAATGCCGATTTTCTTTTCTCTTTCTGGCGCGCTTTATTTTCAGCGCGAGACTCTCTGCGGATATTAAATCTTTTGTAAGAAGGATTAAGAGGCTTTTTATGCGCTTTCAATGCACGGCTCTTCGCGAGTGTCTAGCTACACGCTTTTCTTTTTGTACTCGCGATTGTTGCGTAACGAGCGCGAGCGCGCGATGTTATGATATCGTTCATAAAGCCATTAATTTTATATTTTACGGATTATATTTGATATTCAATTTTCTATTATAACTAATGGTATTGCTATTTTATTTTATAAATGTTTTTTATTTACTCACAGTTACTCTTTTACTTTTAGCAATTTTGATCAGTAAATATTTACATTTTCATTTGCAATTGATAAAAAACAATATAGGCAAGATAAATTCTGCAATTATAGCTTGTAGAGTTATAGAGAAGCGATACATTTTTAATCAACATTGACGAGTTAATCACTAACTTCGGCCATTACTCATTTCTTATTTACTTAATAAAGCGGTTAGAAAGCTGAGCACAAAGCCACTGTTTATATCTTTTGCGCGCACTATCGATCATCGCATCTACTTTAACTAAATGAGTAGCCACTCGTGCAAGTTCAATCAGAGTACCAAAACATTTATCAAAAAAAAAAAAGTAAGTAATCAATCCATCTTGATTCAACGATCAAATCCAGACCTTCTACACGATCGTAGCACGTAGTACAGCAATGCCGCAAGGCCACCTCAAAAGAAGACATCTCCTGACTTTCTGCTCTTCATCTTTCTCTCCTTTGCCGCATTGTTCATCGTCTCTCGCAGCTGAATCATCAAGCGCGAGTACGCAAGATTTTCCTGATTATATCCGCACGCGCGAGCGTTTATATACGCACGGCAGCCAGGCTTGGCGAAGCCGCAATAATTTGTATTTAGCTGGCGCGCGCACGGCGCGCTTTGAGCTAGTCAAAGGATTTTATCCGAGAGTGCGTTTCTGGTAGAAATATCTGCGAGCATGAGCGCGTCATTCCTCTAGGGTATAACCTTGCTGGATGATCTTATGTTATATTGCGTGTGCTTGTGATTTTGGTTGAGGAGGCGACATTTGCATGGAGCGAGAGGGCCAAGCACGCCCGACGTGCCTCGAGATTGGAATGAGGAAAGCGAGAGAAGAATGAGGGAATCAGGATTAATAGGGGTTCAGGCTGGGTTTAATAATTGTTCGACTGTTGGTTTTAGTAAGATAAGAAAAGAATACGAAAGTTAAGAGTTATTCACTGTCATAAATTGTGGGTAAACAATTAAAATTCTTTGATTTTTGAAACTATAAATACAAAACGTAAAATTATTGAGTGACGTTTTGGAGAAAGCTATTTATTTAATTTTGAAAATTAATAAATTTATGCCATTTTGTCTCGGCAATTAGTAATTTAAAAATTGATATTTGAAAGCTATAATTTGTGTCACAATTAAAACGTGAAAAGCATCCGATTTTTTAATCAAGTTTTAGCGAAAAAAATTCATAAAGCGATATTTTTTATGTGATCTAAAATTCGATTATGCCAATCAATCATAATCAAATCAAAATTTCGCACGTACTATTTGCTTGCCGCAGCTACTGTTCCGTCATCGTTCAGAATTGCTCCAATCTTTTCAAAATATATGTCCGCTCGACCAATCGAAGTTCAAAGCTCTTTGAATTTCAAATGACCTAATTCATAAGGCAGTACAGAAATAATTATATGATGCGTAATACAAAGAATGATAATGGGATAAGGTGGAATAGATTAGCAAAGCCCCGCGAATTAAGACGAGAGTAGATCTCATATAACGATCCTCCACGGGAATTTAACAACCCGCCTTATTGGGGTTGACGAAATTTCCACATTCCGAGTCTTTGCCAGAGGCATAGGTGTCCATTTCAAGCAGTTACATTTCATCTTTACATGGTTACCCTACACGGAATGGTATTCATTTGGGTTGGTAAATTTTCATTTTGCGCAATCCTTACGTAAAATTGATATTAAAGCGATATGAACCTCATATGTTTTTCCGACTCTTGAAGCTCGGTTATTGTAATAAAGAAAGATATATAGAAGAGCGATAGTATATGTAGTTTTGGACTGAAAACCACAACCAGATTTTAAAATTCGTATACAACTTGGATGGGAGAGAAATGTGATTTTGAAAAATATTGAGATTTAATGCTGGATAAGAAATAACTGCACAAGTAAATATTTATCTCAACACTTTGAATTATAGACGATCAATGAATATGCAGTGTTACTAAATTACTTTGCAAAGATTGTGAATAATTTATTGCTGGATAAATTGTAAATTTAAAGAAAATTTTTAAACCGTTTGATTAATGACGTGTGAGAAATGAAAGTTCTTATGCGGTTTTATAATAAGATGCAGCAATAACAGTTTGAATAATAGAGAGAATTATATCACTCTATTTACCTTTACTTTTCAATGTCTTAATGAAATAACTCACAGCCCTTTCAAATGGCATAAAAAAACAGCATCCATTGGAATTATTCAATCTTTCTCCAAGCATCAAAAATCCATCTCAAAACAAGTTACAAAACTAATATTGAAATCTAATCCCAAACTTTCCTACCTACTCATCACCAAAAATACTCCCGCGATCCTTCCAAGATTAAAATCGCCGCTCGCTCTATTGCCCGCATCGAAATGTCGAAATCCAATAAAGTGTCTAAATCCAAATCCGCCCTCTTCTTGTACTGCATCATCATCCAGACGAAGAGAGAGAATTTGAGAGAGAGAGACAGAGTGATAGACAGAAACAAGCGAGCAATCGCTGCTCCAACTTAATTGTCAGACCTCGCATAATGGGGAGTGTGACAGAGAAAGAGAGATAGATATAGAGGCAGAGAGCGAGGGAGAGGCAGGATACTCGAGCGCAGTCAGTCAGTCAGTCTATATTCAAATTAGGCTATTTCCAACGCGTCGAGAGAAGATGGCTCTCCCTCTCCCCCCCTCTCTCTGCGACGTCTATTTCGGCTATATCCATCCAGGCGAGGCGCAAACAGACAGGCTGCGTGCGCGCGTGTGCGGCTAATATAATACGCGAGAGGTGTTGAAATATCGATCTGGAGTAGGTCACTCGGGTATATCCCCAGCGCTTGCGAGCCTCGATGCTCTGGCGTTAGCTCTGCAATTTCGAGAGCCTTCCTTCTCTCAATACACTTCTCTATACTTACGTTCTTGTTTCGCTCGCGCACCGCGCGCTCCTCTTCTTCGCCGAGGCTTTCACTTTCAACGAGAAAGGTCGCCTCCCCCCCCACTACACCCCCGCCTCCGGCGCTCGCGCGTATGTCGCGTGCGCGCGAGATCGAATCGAGAGTGCGCGCAGCGAGGGAAAAATTAATCGAACGAAAAATGCGCATCCGATGCGCGAACGCGTACGGCTCACTCAAGCACTGCGAGGATGGGAGAAGCTTGAGTTGGGCCTCGCTGTGGGTTATCTAACGGCGCGTCGTCGGGAGCGGGTTTTGCGGATGCGTTGCACGCTTTGGGAGAGAAGATTTATCGAGTTTTAATGGAATGAAATTCCCGAGGCTGCTGATATACAAGTAATGTGCGTTTTCGTGGGATTGCCGAGAATTATTAAGCATCGAGATAACGAGTGATTTATTGCGAAGTCGGAATGAAGTTTAACGTCTTACTCGCTATACAAATATTAATCTATAATAATCGAACAATATTCGTATGCAGTCGTCATAATAATATTGGCGTAATAATGAAATTATAATGTTTTAAGTGAAATTAATTGATTATGAGGCATCGGTTATTAATTTACAACATATTATTTTACCGATGATGATCGGCATTTTTACGGTATAATCTTGCCGAAAATGGATTTTAATCAGACATATAATAATTAACACTCGGTGCTTTCAAAAGTTATTTAATATTAATTGAAACGAAGTGTCAATCTCGTTTCGCGCCATAATAATGCCTGCCCCGAATAACCTGATAATTACATTTATTAATCCCCACCGCGCTGAAACAATCATTGCGCTGCTCGAAATCCTTTTACGGGCAAATAAGCCTTTTTTTCCCGGCCTATCATCATTTCCAACTTGATTAGCTTTTGATTAACCATTAACCTGAGGGATCCGCTGTAGACGCGGAGCCCAGCGGCGGCGAATTGCTCAACATGCGCGCACAAAGAGAGCCAGAGGCTCGATCTTGAAAAGGACACGCACAAACGACGCGCATCTCCGCTAAGTGAATTGATATGGCTCCGGGCAAGAGAAGAGAGAGAGAGAGAGAGAGAGAGAGGAGGATAGACAACTCGCTTATTTGATGCACGCCGGTAGCGCGCTCGTAGAGATAGACGCGCTGTCGATTCCTTTGACGAGGAGGCGACGGGACTTTTGATTGTCGGCACACGCGTTTTCAGGGGTTATAATTGCGAGCGAGAGCGTCTGGCTCGTCTGGGTTTCGTAAACAGCAGAATTTCGAAAAGTTCTGGCTTCCCTAATAATCCGTCAATTAGGCTTCGTCCGGGCAGTGATGCTTTTTGGCTTTATTGTGCGAGCTTGATAGATTGGAATAGATAGAGAGAGGGAGAGGGAGAAAGAGAGAAGGCTGGATTTCGAGTACAAAAAATGTTTGAAGTGTAAAAATAGGTCTTCGCATTTGAATAATAAAGGAGCATTTGCGTAACTTATGTCAGTGTACTTATCAAGGAAACATTAGTTAATTTTAATTGTAGCCTGTCATCTACTTTTTAAAGAATAACTTTTTCGAAACTCTTGGACATTAATTGCACTGCGATGCTGTTCCAGAATTCATTTTGACGATTACATTCTTTACGACACTTTAAAACAAAATAAGTAAACACAATTTGTCTCAATTTTTCAAACATTCACAATTTTTTATCGTTTATCGAAATTACTTCAAATTAAATTTAGTTTTAAAACTATGCAATGAGGTTAACGATAATAACTTAGAATAGAGCAATTATTTGTCTTTAAATTTAGATATGTTTAATGCCCAATATATTAAAAAGGACAAACTATTAATTAAAATGTATTCATTAATTATTGTTGCTTATATAGCGCATATTCCCCTTGGTAGACATCTAATTAGTTAAAGCTAAGTTTTGAAATTTTTCTTAGAACCTAGCTAGGCCTTAAGTAGATCTCAATCGATCACCACAACTACATTAATAATATAATCTAATCTAGATGGTTATTTATAGGAGCTCCTAAATATGACCTATAGTAATTTCTTATTTCAGCAGCGTTCTCGCATTAAATAGGAATTATGACAGAAGAAAATAAAAAAAAAATTTACACTAGTTTTTAAAAATTTATTAAGTCTAATGCAAAATACAATTAATTTAGATAAAAGATTATAGCGATGTAACTGAATAACGTATTATCCACCTGCCCCGCAATAGCTGTCAATTATTTTAAAAGCTGAAACTTCACTAAATCATTAACAGAATATTTGATTATCGATTCTCTAATACATATAAGTCAGCGTTGTACTAGTAAATATTTTAGACAAAGTATCGATCCGTATCAAGCGATAACATAAGTAAAACTCGAACTATTGAAAAAATCCAATTACAAAATAAAAATCAAATTTAAAATTCCGCCAGTCCCATTGGCACCTTTTAATTCCCGTATCCAATATCCCGCGAGAAAGCCGTATATCTGCAAGCCGCCTGAGGCCACTCGCGTGCGATTTTGTCAATGCGCAATGAATCAATCAGCGAAAGCACTAATTGAATATCGCGCGGCTACTTTTAAGCCGTAACGAGCCGAATAATTGCGTATAAATTATCGGGTTAAGCGGGCGAGCGCGCACTTAGGCAGACACGTATATACGTGTGTGTCATCGTCACGATTGTAAACTCCTACACGTAAACATATCTCCTAGTCGCGCGCGCGCGCGTTCAGTAAAACACACATATGCGCGCGACGAGCGACCGCGACGACAGATAAATTTGCCGCGGATTTGTTTATTATCCTGCAACTTTAATTGCAAGCATATAGACAGTAGTAAAGTGTGCGCGCACCGCCGGCGCGTATACGCGCGCTCAGTGTTTTAAGACCGTAATTCATTTGTCAAAAGGAAATGAGAAAGAGAGAGAATTATAAAACGAAAATGGGGAAAATTCAACGTCGCCTGGACATTCCGCTCATTTTTTCCTCTATCTCGTTATGCTCTGTCTTTCTATTTCTATTTTTCTTTCTCTTTCCCACTGCAGCTTTATCTATTGGCCCATAAATTCCGCGTGCTGCACGCCGCGCGCTCAACGCTCCGCGTCGCTGATGTATCTGGCAAGCGGCTTTATCGCCTCTCATTATCCATCGGGATAACGTCCCTGCGACGAATACAATTTGCAGCTATTTCGCGTGTCTTCCCTATACGTTGCACTGCTGCCTCTCGCTGCTATCGCTCATTTTCTAGGAAATCGTCATTATATTCGCGCTCTTCGGAATCCCTTTTGTTTTTGGGATCGTTTTATCAAGTTACCGAGCCCCTCGCGAAATAAAATTGTATATTGTTATTTTTAGTAAATAAAGTTTACATCTATCTGAATTTATACTTAATATGGAAATTTAGTAACACGACGCAACAAAATCTTTAACTTGATAAAATTATTATTTTTTTTAACATATGCAAAGGCTCTTTTTTGTGCTTCAAAAAAGAATAAAATTCGAATTTCTCTACGCAGCGAGAGGAAAAGTTTTGTTCCTTCTATTATTCCAAAATAAAACAATTTTGTTAATGAAAATATTTAAAAAAACTTCGTTTTAAAAATTTTAAAAATTAAAAAAAAATTTTTTACGTAAAATTTGTAAAATTTGTAAAATTTGTAAAATTTGTAAAATTTGTAAAATTTGTAAAATTTGTAAAATTTGAAAATTAGTAAAATATTTTAAAATTTTTTAATAATTTTAAATTTTTTACAATCAAATATTACATGTCTATACGCGCTCTTTAAAAAAAAGCATAGTGTACACCAAGTAAGAAAGTGGGTTTTTTAAATTCGTATGATTTTTTTAAGTACTCGTGTCTACCTCAAGCGTGTTTAGATCCCACGGCTTCCACTAGTGATCAAAGATCATCCTCGCTAGAAAAATCTGATTTTCCTCCCCAGTTGCACAATATATTATTTAGATATTTTAAATTAATACTTACCTTTTTAATTCGTTCTAATAATACTTACAAAAATTCAACGTCACTTATGTCTAGTCTTAGAAAAAACCTTGATTTCTGGTCTAGAATCATTTTCGTAAAACCCTTTTACTATTTTAATTGCAATCATATTTTGTTAACTCTTTATCTCGTCATCAAACGCATTATCTGTTAAATTAATTTGAATATGTCAAGGCGCCTGTAAAGATTGCGTTTAATAATGCTGATATTATGATTTGCATCAAAGAATTCAATCTAATATTATTAAAATTTAATTAATAATTACTGTGCACAGAAATCATCTCTTACGATATCTTTCTTCATTTCTGACACCTCATTATCTCTTGACACCTAATTTAGACGTATTAATTAATCGTGTAACAAGTATATGATAGCTTATGTCAGGAGGCAAGGTTACTCACAACTATTTCACTCATTTTTTAATGGCTTTTAAAATGCGTTTAATGCCTTCACCTGCTTAGAAAAAAGCTGGCTATGAATAAAAAGTTAATTGTCTTAATTTTAAACAAGTACTTATTGCTTTAAACGGTCGCTTTGCTTTCCAATGTATTTTTAATTAATAGGAAATTCGTAATTAATGCGAGTTCTTTCATCCGCAAACCGATTGCTTCAGCCTTAATTAAAAAATCCAACTAGACGATACGTGCAAAGGCAACGTATCTCAAAGTCCTTTCGGCCTCTCGAAACAAAAGACAAATATAAAAAACTAAATCAGAAGCCTTTGAGCTTTTCGGAATCCCGGCTTCTTTGTGCAGCTCGAAACTTTGACACACGTGCGCGCGCACGCACGGCCTCGCCAAGCTCCCTCTTCGAAATACTTCAACCAGCAATTCCCTACAGAAACAAGCTAAACGCAACTGCGGCTCTTAGCTCAAAGGAAGATCGGCGCTGAAGTGCTTTGGAATCAAACGAATCTAGCGCTATTTGCGCGAAATCCTCATTCAAAAACCAATCCCCCCCGCCCTCGCGCGGCAAAAAAGGGGCCCGCGCGCTGCGCTCTGCGCGCCGAGGCAATAATTAAAGGCGATAATTAATTCTCCCCGTGGCTCCGGCCTGAGAGGCGGATACCTTTGAGTCGCTTTGGACTTTTTGCCACTATATACGTATTTCCATTTAGGCTTTTAACCAAGTCGGTATATTCCGCATTCGGCGCGCGGCTGACCGTCCGAAATTCGGGCCAAAGGTGGGCCTTCCGGGCAAAGAGCGCGCCAGCACAGTTGCCATGCATATACTAATTATTATTCATATAGAAAATCGTGAAACGCGCACGAGCGAGTATCGCATCGGCCGTTAGAGCCCTCTCCCTCTCTTTCTCTCCCGTCAAAGCTGCGGGAGTGCGCCTGATGGTTATGGGAGATGTGTTTCTCTGAGGCCGCGCGGCTACACGTAATACCTTTTACGTTAATTTTGTGCGATTCAATCGTTACAAAGTGATTAAAAAATGACTCGCTAAAATGGATGTATCATTCATGCTCGACTGGCTTTATCTCTTTCGAATACTCCCTCATCTCTGCTATTTATTTTCATCAGTCAAAATGTAAACGTGAAAACTGAACGAAACAGGGCCTCCACTAAAAGCAGCGCAGCCGTGTTTCTGGCTCTTTCCAGAAAACGACTACACAACCCAAAGCGCGCCTCGTATATACGTAGCGTGCTACTATTCCAAAACGATCGTGCGCGCGTCAAAGAGCACTGCAAATGCTCGCGCGCGCGCGCAATCGAGTTTCACGACAAGGAAGCGTGAGAGACAAAGGCGGAAGCCGTGCAAGCGCGAAATTCTGGGCACGCGGGGGCCAGATCGCTGAATTTTACACCTGTATGCGCATGCCTACTTTTTTCTTCAGCCGCATTCCGCGCTGAGGGTATTTAGAGTGCAAAAGAGAGGCGCAAGCACGCGGTTATCGAGGCTTCGAGCTGCGGTATATATGTAGACAGCGAGAGCACGAAAATGTTCTCGCTTGCGACAGCGAGTTCGAAGGATACGCTTGAAGGATGGCTGGATGCTTCTTGCGTTACAATAAATAATATTACTTTTCGCGCTGGTTGTGGATTCGAGCTCTGGGTCGTTTCGAGGCGAGCGGATACCGCGGGAATGCTGTGAAGGTTGGTAAAACGATACGTTGTGAGGATTCTGTTTGAGGTATTTTTTGCTGGTGTATTTTTGCGTTCATCAGTTGCGTGTTTTGAAATTCGAGAGAGAAAAAGCTTGAAGTACGCTTACTATTAGAGCATTCGATTTATTTCCGATAAATTTTAGCTCGAATTTCTTTAACTCTCCGGCTGAAAGTATAATTGAACATTGAAGACGTACGAGAAAAAAGGTACCTTTGCCATCTAAACGAGGTATTATAGTACTATTACCACAGACTGAATTGCCAATTTTAACGCCTACCTTTCGAAAAAAAGCGCAGCTGCTTTCCATAATGTTGTAAACATTCATTAACGAAGCCGCTCTCCCGCGCGCGCCTATCCATTCATCCTCGGCAGAAATTACCGTAGCGGCAAAAAAGACCTCTCGCGAACTGCACTCCTCGCATAAATCTCGTCGCTCTATAAAATACAAAGCCTCGGCGCTCGGAATGATTCTCTCCGCGCTTCCCCCTGTTGGGCCCTGCGCGCGCTCGCAAAAGCGCTGAAATATCTCTGGCATACGGAGCCCGCAACGATATTGCCCCGTAAACGATCTCAATGTTGCGCAACATTAAGCAAAGCCCTTTGTCATCCGCGTCTTCGCGCTGGGAGGGAGGAGGGAAAAAAATGAAAGAAGCAGGCTAACCTGCTTGGAGCGGGGTAAAAAATAGAAATTCACAATTCCCGCGAGCGCGCGAGCGCCAGGCACACGAGAAATGAATAACTGTATAATAAAGGAGTCATTAGCATAAATCAGAGGCGCGCGCGCGCGCGTGCCCGGCAAGCTGCACACGGTCGTTACCGTATATCTGAGCGGCTGCGCGCGCATTCACGGCTTTATTTATGCGCGTTTTGAACGACAGCGCAAAATGATTCGTCAACTTGTCAACCGGCGCTCTCGCCTCGTGATGCATCGCATATATATGTATAGGTTGCGTAGCGCGCGAGGGCCCGATTACCAGCGGCGCGCATTACGCTATAAATCATAATATTGTCAGGATTCGTACTTTACCTCCCCCCCCCCTCTCACTCTCTCTTTCTCTCTTCGTGCGATGGAGGCGTAATGATCGTTTCGACACGGCTGCTCTAACCTTTTAAGGGAGAGGAGAGCGCCTAGATGATGACGCCTATTTACCTTCCCTTCTGCGGAATTGCGTCGAGCTTCAGATCTTAGATGGGCGCGATGCAGCTGCTGGGTTATCAGAGGATTTACGAGGTGGTAATGCGAGGTGAATTTTGCGAGTGGCTCGTTTAGTTCCGAGAAGATAAGCTGCTTATTATGGTGGGTATTGAGAACGTTTCGGTTGGATGAAATTGCTATTTTGATGTGTTATGCTAAGACAGTTTAGATCATTTTTAGACTGGGAAACATTATTGATTGACAATGTAAACCTATCATGAATAAATTTCAAATAATATTAATGATTTCATATTAATAAGAGTAATTAATTGAGGTATTGAATGAAAAATGACACAAGGCAATCGAATAGGTTGTATGTCCTTTTTCTTTTACATAAAGAAATTCTACACTTCCACTACATTTTTTAAAAATAATTTACATCTAATAATTATTTAACCATCAATGCATTGTTTCCAATTTTACGGTTTATTGATTAATAATATTTGATAAACTTCGTTTATATAACAGAATACAATGTATGAAAGGTTTGCTTCCTCAGTCTTAATTTCTTATCTTCTCTACGACTACTTGAATGTTTTGTAACAAACATATAGCTATACGATCAATCACTTTCTTAAAATCTACACGGAACCTTTAGTTTACCTAGAAGAAATAATCTCAACCTCTCATCTTTTATGTAACGTATCTCTCATCTATTTGTAACACAATAATATCAAATAAAAGAACAATGAAGATGTTCTATTTTGCAAGGTACTACAATACAAAATGTAAAATCTTACATTGGATCTTTAAAAGAAATTGAAAATTATCATTAAAAATGTATCGAATAATAATACCTACAATACTCAAACAAATAACATTGAATACAATTATTCCATAATTTTATTATTGCAAATACATGATACAAATCTTGGTCCTTTGAAAAAATATAAAAGTTTACCACCCCCCAGTTATGCAAGTCATTTCAATATCAAGGGTAAATCCAAAATTAAAGATGGTTCGAGTACATCTAATTCTTTATTGACCTAAAATATTCATCTCAATGATGGAAACCCACTGACAAGCGTTTCCCTTTTATTTAGTCTATGTTTCCGTTAATATTAATTTGTCGATTTGCGTTGACGATTCTCTCAATGGAAAAAGTTCCTTCGCCGTCACATAATAATGCCTGCCTACACGGACGATATGCACCGGAAATATTCATTGTTATTAAAAGCTTTTTATATTATGCATGGAAAAGTTTGTCGGATAATGTAGGAAATCGTGTTCCAGCAAGTACCCGCTAGACGCGGCAGTACGAACGATTTTGCCTTTTATGGCGGTTATTTAAAACTTCATGAGAGCAGTTTCAGATTCTTTCGAGCAAAAGTTGGTAAATTATTCGGAATATTTAAAAATAGCTACTATCTATTATGAGTGCTAAGCGTTCCTTCATTTTTTTTTCTTTTAATAGACCAAATTATGTAACTATTCCGATAATGTAATTCACTTTAGAATAGCTCATTACCATATGCCTGGCATTTGTTAGACATGAAAATAAATCACTTTTTGACATCGGAGAAAATGTAAGGAATTGTCAGATGACTTATTAGCCATTTTCAGCACCTAATTAAATACAAAATGGCAGATTGATAAACGTGAATAACGACAATCGATATACGAAAAATTTCATCAATTTCCTCACAAAATTAATGAACTCAATTTATTAACAGAAACAGCGAGCGACAGCCACTTTCATCGACACGCACATCAAAGATATTTTCGTAAACCAGCTCCTCGAACGAACCTCCCGAAGACGCGCTCAGCGCTCCTGGTACAAAGGACCTCCTTGGAAGCCTCCTCGCGCAGTGCAGTGGAACGACTTTATCGCACCTGCGCGCGCCTAGCTCGAGCGCGACATTAAAAGTCGGAGCCGTAACAATCCATTAACCTCAAGCGCTATCAATCACTCTCGTCGTCTGCAATTACGCATTCCCGCGCCTCTTTCGCGAGCCGCGGCGCGTTACGACAAAAGTACCTGCGCGCCAAGCAAACACACTAACGCGTACAAGCGCGTGGCTTTAACGAGCGCAATAATCGCTCATCTTCGATGCACTTCCACCTGCCGAGCGCGACGACGCTCGCATTATTGCCTCGCTACCATCTCTTTCTCTCATCTCTCTCTCTCTTCCCTCTCTCTTGTATTTCGATATTGTGCAAATGCGGCCGTTATGGTAGCGCGTTAATTCGCGCTGATTGCAGTAAGCTGTGCGATATACGCCTCAAGTACATAAAGCAGGTGTGTTGATATTCCTATAGGAAAACTCGAACTGTAGAGTTACTGGAATTTTCGGGATAATAGCTGAATGGTTTTCGGAATCTCAGAGTAAAATAGGTTATTTTGATCAGGCATAGTTTTTTTTAATTCTTCTCGGTCAGCAAAAGATATTTTGTTGCAACGTGTACAGTTTAGCGAGGGTTTTGTAATCGCGAAAGCTGTTCTCACAACATTACATGCAATTTTAGAGTATAATTTTTACGATAATGAACTCCGGTGTAATTTTTTTTATTCCTGACCTTGCTTCTTCACTTTTGCTATATCTTAAATTTCGTGACATGATTTCGACATTCAAATTACTTTTCTTACAAAATGAAGTTTTGTGTAAAAATTGATGATAGCTATTACTTACCTATTAAACCTTACTGATATAAGTAACAAAAACTGTAGTTTAAAAAACGTAATTTATAAAAAAAAAACTTCTGCTTATTCATTGTCCCTTTGTTTCCTCATTCTTAATTTTAATCATTCCAAAAAGATATATATACTTAATAAAATATCATATCATCAAATAATTTATCAAAAGAATTATTTAATATTTAAAAATATAGTAGGTGATAATATAATTTTTATCATTTCTGTGTGCAAAAATATATTTTCTGAATATGTATTCATTATTATTTGAAAAATTAATGT
>JAPYZB010001652.1:0-13845 GCA_030522745.1 Eupelmus kiefferi | reverse complement strand
TTTATGTTTCAAACAAGCAGTTATTTTGTCGGTTTAACAGTATTTTTTCACTTTTATTTGTTACTTCTCGAAAAAAGTTCGTATATTTAACTATATTCTATTAATATAAATTAAATATTGTTATGTTATGAATATCCCTTCATGTGAAGAGGGGGGGTTGGCGCGCGAAGCGCGCAGGGGGCCGAAGCCCCCCTAGTATATATATATATATATATATATGAATCAGTGCATGCAAAAGGAGCCCAAAGTCCATTTAAATAAATTTTGGAAAAATGGGAAAAGTTGAATTACTTCCGTCACGCTAAGTGGATTGCCTTGAAATTGACCATAGATCTTTTCGGTTCACAAGGTTTTCGCTGTTTTCTGTTCATATTATAACGTAGCATCATTTTCTTTATATAAATCTGATCTTATTTTAATCTTACCAAAAAATGGACTTTGGGCCCTTTTTGCATGCACCGATTCATGTATAAACAAGGATTGTTTTTAAAATTACATCAAAATAAATAAAATTTAATTCAATTTAAATTAATAGATATTGATTTAAAAAAATTCTACTATATTGTGCATAAATAGTTTACAAGAACATAAACTTTCACTGTGTATATTTTTGAACTATAGGATAAATTTTATTTACAAAATAAATTTTAAACATTTTTTAAAGTCAGGTATCTTCCGGGTATTTAGAAGCATTGCTTACTGGTATTGGCGTCAAACTTTAGAAAGTACTGAAAGCTATAACGCAGTAACATTTTTACAAAAATTAATCTCATACTTAATTAGTAGAATGACGATGAATTGCTAGAGTTAATCACTTTCAAAACAATCAAAAACTAAAATATTTCTTTTTGCAATATTAAAATCACTTTATTTATACAGAAACTAAGTAAATAAAAAGACTAAAACTTCTATAAAATAAAAAAAATAAGTTTTCTATATATAAGAAAACATCTGTAAAAATGAATAAAACGATAACAATAAAAGAGAAAACGATTTTCCAAAGCATGAAGCAATAAGATAAAAAATTTAAATACTGATAATTAGATTTCCAAATAATTTACGCATTAAAGAAAACATCAATATGTCCCTTAAAGAAGCATACTATCACGAAATCAGTGCATTTCCATCTTCGGTGTCGCCGGGGATGGCCACAATCCAATGAAATTTAAAGCCATTTAAGACGCGCGTGTCAGCTGCTTATAATTTTCAATAATCCCCAAAAATAAGCACACGCGCGCGTCATTTTAACGAAAGTTGAATTGCTTAATCCCCGCATCATACAGTTTAAAGCCTCGTGCCGGCCGAGCATGTAGCGTAATTATACGATGTGCGGGACTATTAAACATATGCGTCACGAATATCGCATCGCTTAACGCGCGCCTATTACACTTTGCGTAAAGATTTTATAATTGAAAATAACACAGACTTTCGCGGCGCATGTATATTAAGGTAGATATGAATTTTGGGGCCGATCGGCCGAGGAGCGAAGACCTCTGTGCGTACGTCGCTTTGTTTCTTTGTGAGCTGCGGGATGTGTTAAGGAGGACGATCATTTTCGGAGACAAAAAAATCAATTGTCATCGTGAATTCTAAAACTTAATTATTATAATAGGATATTAATAATTAAATAGAATATGGAAAGTTTCAAGAGTCTCGTTTAGCGTAATCACTTTTATATTTATTTAGTAGTTTTTAAACGTAAAAAGTAACTACAAAATCATTTATAATAATTAAATTCTTTCTTAAAAAATGTACCAACACAGTTTTCATGTAATAAAGGGGTGTAAATATGATATCATGAATTGGATTGAAGTTTATTGTATTATTAGCATTGGCGTATTTAACTCAAAAAAGGATTTTTTGTTGATCGACATTGTTTGATAGTTTGAATTTATTGAAGTTTTCATATAAACTAAAAAATTAAAGAGCCAAATAAGGTTTTTCAATCATCTGAACAAATAAAAAAAATGTATAGGGTAGGATCGTAAAATTATATGAATTAGATTAAATTTCTTAAGTTTTCACGTTCATCAATTAAAATTGTCAATAAAAATTTATTTTCATGTTTTGAACTACGTAGCTACTAATATTATTAAAATTTCGTGCCTTTAAATTGAGGAAAATTTGCAAATACTTGCAAGGTTTCGTGCGTCAGTTTTACAACGATTTACAATGAAACGTGCCGGAAAAATATGTTAAAATTTTATAAAAAGATAACTAAAATCTACTTTTTATATTACGTATTCTACCATGAATTGCTATCTCTACAATAATCATTGAATTGTTTATGACGCGCAAATGAGGTTATCGAAAAAACCCTTGTAGTTTTTTTTATATATAAACCGATAAAAAATCGCTATACTCGATTTCATTCACGTGATGTTATAATTAGACTTAACAATAGTTTAATCTCACATACTTACGTATATTTTTATTTTACTCCAAAGTAATATTTGTAATCAAGAGCAATATTAAATTAGAAAATGTTTTCAAAATAAAAACATTTATTGTTTAAAATTTAAATCTAAAGAACATTAACTCTGCGAAATTAATGAGTGCTAAATCCAAAGTAAATACGACTAGCATAAGACTAACCAGACTATATAGGGTATTTCTTAAAAATAACCGTACACGTGCGAGAATGCAAAGCTCAGACAAGTACAAAGTAGTTGTAATCTCCAGCGGACTCTAATCATTCATGTAAATCTAATACGTTTATTAACTTTCAGCGTAAATTTTATTAGCAACTCTTTCGTGCGTAAAGAGTGAAATAACAAAGGTATTTCTACAATAACAAATCGATATTCTCTTTATAATTACAAATTTCGATCATATAAAATGCAGATTAATTTTTATTTAGTTATTAAATAAAATCAACATTTAGAAATATACTGCGGCTACAATATTATGAATACCATGCAAAAAGAACTTAATATTTTTTGAGTCATTTATAAAATAAATAAATTTTACAATATTACACAGTTTTAGTAAAGAATCACTTATATGCTGTAATATCTACTTGAGAGGTCAACAAGTTGATAGGTAACAATTACTTTTTTAGCCGACATTCATTTTTTAAGATAAAAAAAAGTAAGGGTAAATGCAATGTACTATTATTGATAAAAATAAACACGTGATACCGTCGGTGTTCCGCTTTTAAAGAGTTATTCAGTGAAATGTTGCAATTGAACGTGTTCTGAGTGGATACTTCTATTAGAGTTGTAATATTTACGCATTATTGCAATTTTCGGCGTGAGAGCTATTCGATTTGTTTCTGTTATCTGAGTCGCAATTATGTGAAATAATAAAAAAAATTAAACAATTAAACAATACAGAGCTTCAATGATTCACAACTACTTGTACACGTGTGACTTTTTCTAATATCCATTTATGTACATACATGCTTTTTAACTTCAAGTGTCATCAGATAATGCGTGGATTCACAAAAATGGGATTCACAATAAGTAAAATAGGAAACGCGCTCTCAAAGATAATATTACTTTTTTTATTATTGATTAGCGTTTATACAAATGTTTGCTAAGTTGTTGATTCAAGATAATAATTTTACATTTATATTAGATTTTTTTATATTAGTCTTTATAAAATTTTTAAAATAATTATTATTTAAATTTTAAATAATAATTATTTTAAAAATTCTTAGATAAAGGCCACTTTATGCAATATTTATGCAATAACTTTTGCAGAACTTCTTTTAGAGGTCATTACTGTGTCAAATTGGAATTTCAGACAAAATACTGCATTGTTTTTCGTTCGCGAGTATGTAAATAAAAATGTAAGCAGTATAACCGAGAAACAATGCTAATCGGTGGCAATTCATTTGAATTTAAATCAAATCAATCTGAGCCTTAAATAACAAAGACATGTGAATAAATTTTTCTTATAACTGGGAATAATACTCTAAAATTTATTATACTTTAATAATGTTCATCCCTCAGGTACATAGTATAATTTTATCTTAAAATAGAATTTACCTTCATGTTAGCAATTAAATTTTTTTAGCTTTTTAAGTTTATCAGACTTCAAAATCTTCTTTATACCTATAGTAACAATACTCATAAGTTGAAGAATTGTTTTTCTAATTGTATACACATTTTTACAAATATTATTGTAATCTGGACGATGTCTGTTCAGAAATGGTTTATTTAATTTTAAAAATCTTAAAGAACGAGTACATACTTATACTTTCACTTCAGCTGCCAATTACTGTACGTAAAAGTATAGTCATCCAAAAGATTAGTCCATACAAAAGTCATACAAAGTTCAATTTTCTCTCCTCTACTAATGACAAAATACTATAAACATGAAAAAGATTCAAACATTTTTACAAACTATAGGAGAAATTCACAATTCCAAACGACCGATGTTCATCAAATTTTGGAAAAATTTTCGGATAGGTTGTTAATATTTAAAAGTATACATCTTTTTCATAATCATTATTTAAAAATTTTTTACGTACAAATAGATTGATATTGCTATTTTAAACAAAATCGAAATAAAAGCTTTTTTCTTTTACATTTATTAACTTTTTTGACTGATGAAAAATTATTCTGAATTTTTTTAAACTGAAATTATATAAAAATATCATTAAACTGGGTATTAAAAATTTTCATATTCTTAAAAAGGTATTTTTATCTTTTTTAATTTTTTTCTGATTATCTAACAATTCTTTTTAAATTGCATTAATTACTAGTAACCTTAATATATTCGTAATAAAATTTCTATTTTAAACTGACCGCCGAACGAAATAGAGTAATCAAACAAACTGAACAGCTGACTTCATGACGTATGTACCACAATACCTATATATATGCATACTATATACCTATACCCATACGAGTGGTCAAAGTGCAAATCTCTGCGACTATATAGTCTATACAACGGTGCGTGAATATTGTGCGTATGCAATAACCTGATCTGACTGGAGTATGTTATTGAGATAACGGAGTTGCAACTCACTGTCATGAAACGAAAATTCATGATTGAACTCTAGTCTTTATAAAAATTTCTTTTTTTTTAACATTATGTCTAATAAACAAAAATCAACAATTTTAACGAGCGTTGAAAACGGAGTGCAGAAGGTCGTTTTAAACCGACCGGCAAAGAAAAATGCTATTAACGGTCAGGTAAGATTATAAGGATTCCATGTTTTGATCACCTTAGCAACAGGTGGTTAGAATGTCATTAACTAAACTTAATTTTTAAATTTTGAACTTTTATAATTCTACTTAATAAAGTAAGTTTAATTATCCAAAAGTACAGTGTTATATTTAGTTGTATTTTTTTTTAGATGTATCAAGAATTATCAAAAATTCTGATTGAATCAGCAGAAAATGAAGCTGTTACTGTGCTTGTGATAACAGGTAGTGGTGATTTTTACAGCAGCGGCAATGATTTTATTAGCTCTTTAACAGATGATACCCTGGAGCCGGAAGAACAAGTAAAACAACTTGAGTTTGTATTATTTTTTTTAAAGATTATTACAAAATAACTACACTCTATAATATAACTAAAATATTATTTTAGGAATTTCATTAACTTGCTGATTACATTTCAAAAACTTCTCATTGCCGTGGTTAATGGACCAGCCATTGGAATTTCCGCTACAACTTTAGCACTTTTTGATATTGTTTATGCCTCGGAAAGTGTAAATATATTAAACTACAATCTTTGATTTTTTTTTATATTGTAAACTATAAAAATTATTCATGCATAGGCTTATTTTTTGACTCCGTTTGCTAAATTGGGACTTTCACCAGAAGGATGCTCATCTTACACATTTCCAAAGATTATGGGGCCTTCTAAGGCAGGAGAGATGTTGTTTTTTGGAAAAAAACTGACTGCACAAGAAGCAGCAGAAATTGGGTTTGTGAGTAAAGTTTATAAGACTGATAATATAAACGATGTTTGGACTCACATAGAAAAGGTTTCTTCTCTATCTAAAGAGGTATTATTTTAGTAAAATATAATTTATTGCCTATTAAAGCAACATTTTAATGAAAGAACACATTTCAGAGCTTAAAAGCAACAAAGAGATTACTTAGTCGATGGAATAAAAATACTCTCATGGAAATAAATAAGCAAGAATTAATTCAACTTAGGGAAATGTACGCTCTGCCAGATTTTATGGATAATATTATGAAATTTATGTCATCAAAAAGCAAGATGTAAACAATGTTATGTGAATATTTTGAAAAAATCATTAAAAACTGATAAAACAAAAATATGATAAACTTTATTTAATTTTTTGTGACTGTATCAATGTTTTAAACAACTTATCAGTTTTTATTGTTTTTTTTTGCAATATGGAAGCACAACATACTTTTATAAAAAATTATTGAAATGTTGGTGAGAATGTTAAAAATTTAAGTAAGTGATTAAAATCTGCAGAACTGAATTTTACAGTTTATAAAATGGGGTTTTTTAAGAAAGCTAAAATTATTAAATTTTGTAACTTCTTACCTTTTTATATTGTTATTGCTAATGTAATATTTTTGTTGGATGTTGAAAATTTTTCTACTTTTCTATAGAATTTTTGAAAATAAACGTTACATATTCTTTAACTTGCTGTAGCATCAATTCCTAAAACAAATTTCACTATGTATTAGACAACTTATAAATTAAATATAAATAAGATTATATACCTTCATTAAATCAGAAGATATAGGTTGCTTATAGTGTTCCCAACTAAGAAGTTGATTTATAGTTATTTGTTGCTGAGGTTGTTTTTTCTTGAGATCAAATTGACAGTCTCTTCCATCTTCTTTTCCCCTCAATTCTTCCTTTTTATTCTGAGGAATATCACCTAAGCCTGAGCAGGAGCAGTCCATTAAATCATGAGTAACAGATGTTGTTTTACTATCCAATGTAAATAAATCCTTTAAAATATAATTATATTTATATTTATTTATTAGAAATGCAATGAAAAAAAAAAATATTTTTAATGCAAAAACTATTAAATTTTTAGATATATAATAATTATTTGCTTAAAATATGTTTTAGAAAATAAAACATAGTAATTCAAACCTTTAGCTCACTTGCTGATAATTTTAAAGAAGCAATATGATTGGCATCAACCACAGCTTCACTCAAACCAGTTTTACTGATTTGGCGCTGATAAATTTTCTCTTCAATTGTGCCAGTAGTTAAGAGCCTAGGTAACAAGATAAATATATTAATCAACATTTCATAAAAATATAAGTATTTCCATAATAATAAAAAATATACCTATAAATATACACTGATCGCTTCTGACCATCCCTCCAAATACGAGCCATAGCTTGAGCATCATTTGCTGGATTCCAATCAGAATCAAACAGAATTAATCTTGATGCTCCAACTAAATTTAAACCAACACCTCCAGCCTTTGCACTTAATAAAAAGACACCTAAAAACGAGCAATAGAAACTGTTTAATAAAAACATATTTAGAATTAAACATATAAAAATAATTTTAACTATTCAACAAAATATATAAACCACTTACGACAAGCAAAATTATCCTTAGAATTAAATTTTTCAACAATTTTTGTTCGTAAACTAGTTGCTGTATTTCCATCCAATCTGCAAAACTGTAATCCTTCTGTACAACAGACTTTTTCTAGAAGATCTAGAGTTTGGGTAAAATATGATACTAATACTACTTTTTCTTGTGTTTTCTTTAACTCTTGAAAAATAGCCTGTACTATTTTAACTTTACTAGAATATGAAAAAGAGGTATTTATGGCAGATAAATTAGTTGGAACTTTAGGTAACACTTCATCTAGTATATTACTTTTTTCACTAGTAAAGAGGTAAGGATGATTGCACACTTTTTTTAAAGCAGTAATAACAACTAAAGGCATAACATTTCCACCAATAACAGATCTATTGAACCAATAATCAGATATTAAACCATATAAATTATTTTGCTCTTGAGTTGGTCGACAAAATACAACTAGTTCATGCTTTTGAGGTAAGTACTTGTTAATTAAATTATTAGTACGTCTAAGAATAAATGTTTTTGATCTTGCATGTAATTCCTTGGCTCGTTCCTGACCTACTGACACTTCCTCCTCTTCTGCAGTAGCACGGTGAGAAGTGACAATTGCATGTTCATAATAACTTTTGTACTCACTGAAACTTCCAAGAATACCAGGATTTACAAAATTAGCTAATGTGTAAAATTCTTGCAAATCATTTTGTACAGGTGTTCCAGATAGCAAAATTCGTCTTTGGCAGTTTAGCTGATCAAGAAACTGAAAATTAGAGCTAAATTTATTGAATAAATTTGGTGAAATAAATTATATATAAGTTAATCAAAAATTGTATCTCTTTAGTTTATTATTTTATTTATTTGGAAAAATTTTACTAATTGCATTACCTTAAGTGTCTTTACTTCACTATTTTTTAATCTATGTCCTTCATCACAGATCAATAAGTCAAAATTCAAATTATTAACATCATCTACATTTCTAACAAACATCTCATAACTAATAATCATAACACAAGCTCTTGGAGTTTTTATGAAATCTTTGACTTTCTGTTTACTGTCCACAACATAAGGAGATATTTTTATAGATCCTAGCCAGCGCTTAAATTCTTTATTCCAATTTCCACATAAACTACTAGGAGCTACAATTAATACTCGTTTTAATACTGGCTTTCCATTAGGACCTTTTTTTAATAATGTCCAGATTAGAGAAATACATTGTAAAGTTTTTCCTAGACCCATTTCATCAGCTAATATTGCACCTTTATAATTAGATTCATTGAATCCCATTATACATTTATATAAAAAAACTATCCCTTCACGCTGATGAGGTCTTAACACAGAAGCTAAGCAGCCATCAACAGAAACTTCATGAAACTTTTGTTCAACATTTTCATGAGACCATTCAATGTCTAGTGGTGGATGAGGCATTATAAGAGGTTCATAATTAAAGTGTAAACTTCCTAATAAAAATAAATGGTATAAAATCTTTCACAATAGTCTTAATCAATATTCTTACAAAGTACATGTATTCAATGCTTATAATATTTTGTTATAATCATTTAAATTAAGATTTTTTATTAGTACCAGACTTTACAGGAACAAATGGTTTTGACACTTTGGCCTTCTTTATTGGGGGTTCTGAAACTTCATTGTTACTTCCTTGATTTACAATATGCCTTGCTTGAATATCTTCTTGTGATGTTAATTCTATTATCTGAAATTTTCAAATATATTAGTGATAAATAAAAATCAATTCAAATCATGTAAAAACAAAATCAAATAAATACTTCAATTTCTTTCCCTCCTATACACATTCTGAATCCTTCTTCAATAGTTTCAGGTTTTACAGTTGTTCTGCCAATGAATTTTCCATCTGTATCCTAGTAATTATAAAGCAAAGATTAGTATTAACATCAAAATTTATTAATAAGAATAAATAAAATTAATGACATACTTTTAATACAGCACTTTTTCCACTAACTTCCAATATTCCATCACTATCCCATTGTTTATGTTTTCTCGTTGAAATCTTTCCAACCATAACATTATATATCCTTTAAAAAAAGTAAAAAAACAAAGACCATTAATTGTTATTGCAATATTGACTTAAATTAAATAATTTATTATTAACTAACTTTTTACCACTTGAAGCATTTTCAGTTGGAGTAGGAGTAGAAGTGTCAACTACATTTGACTGGATTTTTGGCCTTTCCCTGACTATATCCAACTTAGCTTTAACTGGTTGCTTTACAACTTCAACTTTAACTGGCTTTTCTGACTCTTGCTTAATTTCGACCGAACTCCCAGAATTATTTTCTTCAACATTCTCATCTGCAACATTGTTAATTTGGTTTTCTTTTAGAGAGCTATCGCTAGTGTCGGCAAACAATTTCAAAACGTCTTCTTTACTCCGCAGTAGATTTGCACTAGCTTGTCTCTCGTTCGGCGAACCTTTACTGTAATCCAGCTCACGAAACTTAATTCCTCCCGATCTATTATTCTTATTCATCTTGCAACAATAAGGAAATCCGAGAATAAATTTTATTAAACCATCTTCTTCGGACTTATTCTCGGAAATGCATGAAATGTGCAAGAATCATTTGGCGCCAACCGTCGTTTTTTAACCAGCACCACCAACTTGACCTGTTGATTTTTCACTAGATGCTAGGAACTTTTGGAGTTGCGCAGCGCCCCTAGTAAGGATCGAACGGTTCGATTGGCGTGCTACATGGCGAATGTTTCCTTTTCGATGACCGAGGCCTGCCCAAGACATCCAAGTGCGTGGATATTCGTAAAAAATCTGTTATTATTAGTGACATCCGAAAATTTTTGTTATAAATTTTGTTACGATCGTTTAGATCATGCTTTTGCGAACCTTTTAATATCTGTAGTTTATAGTATTTTGGAGAATTTCATCGTAAATTATTAGTGCTCAGTGACACTTTGACTCCGTCCGGAAGCCAAAGTTATTTATTCTTAGTTTCAATAATTATTAACAGAAAACTATAATTTTTGTCAATTCTTATTGTTACCTCTATACTACTTCAAGTAAAAGCTATATTTTGTTATAAAAAATTTTATTATAAATTTCGAAAAAGGTTATGATAGTTTAACCTCAAAATTTACAGTAAAACGTTACATATGACTACTGTTTACTAATTTGCTATGAAAATATTTAATTATTATATCTGTGATAAATAGTACATAATATTTAATCAATTATTAATAAATTTATTAATTTTTCTAGGATGTTGATGCCCAAGAAGAACCGTGTTGCTATCTATGAATACCTCTTCAAAGAGGGTGTGATGGTCGCCAAGAAAGACTACCATGCACCAAAGCATCCAGAACTGGAAGCTATTCCAAATCTTCAGGTTATCAAGGCTATGCAGGTAATAATTAATACATTTTGTAATAAATTCGAATCATGATTTTGTTTTAAGGGATTTTTTGTTTATGTAATAACATAAAATCTTTTTCGGAGCAAATATTTTTTTTAATAACTAAAGTCAAATTAAAATCACTATTTGCGGTATTAATAAAACGCAATGTTTGTACTTATATTAATTAAATTATTAAAAAGTAACTCTAAAAATAGTAGAAATTAGTAACATCATATAAGAATGTCTTTCCTTTAATTTTACTTAAAAGATAACAAGTTAAATTTATAGATTTACAGAATTTCAATCTGTTATTTTATAATACATTATTTAAATTTATAATTATGTAAGTTTGTTGTTCATATTTTTCTATTTTATGTCAAAAAATTTAGGAACTTTAACTATAATACAGTTAATAATATTAAAATTATGAAATTAATATATAATAAGCAATAAAGTTATGAGGATTCTAAATTATTGAAAATATTATCAATTGCATAAATAATAAAAACATATAATAAAATAGATAACATAATTCTACTAATACATTATAAATAATCATTAAAAATAAAAAATTTTAGTTTAGTTAAACAAAATATTCCATAAAATAAATCACGTAAAAATCGCAAGCATTAAGTTTTAATCATCATTTATTCTTACAGTCCCTGAAGTCGCGAGGTTACGTTAAGGAACAGTTCGCCTGGAGGCACTTTTACTGGTACTTGACCAATGACGGCATCGAGTACCTGCGCACATACCTCCACCTGCCCCCGGAAATCGTGCCCGCCACCCTCAAGAGGAAACCCACATCAGAAAGCACCAGGCTCAAGCCTCCCACAGGCCCAAGGAGCGAGACCTCGCGACCGGCCGAGGATCGCGCTGGTTACAGACGCGGACCGGGTGGCCCCGGAGACAAGAAGGCCGACGTTGGCGCGGGCACTAGCGAGCTCGAATTCCGCGGTGGATTTGGACGTGGAAAGGCACCTCAATAAATGATTTTTACTGCGTAAACAATTGCGTTTTTTGTTCCTTTAATCCCGAACTTAGTTTTACACCCACAATGACTACTGTGCAAATATTTTTTTATTAAATAGGTATGCTGAGATGATTGGTATTGAAAATTATAGTAGATTTTAATATAAATGGTTACTTAAAAAATAAAAAAAAATGCAATATTCAAATCTGTATTTCTTTTTTAACATTTTAGTTTGAAGAAACTTTTTTCTAAACATGATAATTATTTATATTAAATTTTATTTTTTATAAAAAAATTTTTCAAGTTTTAAAGAAAAAGAGTTGAAATTGAATTTATTGAATAATTGGTACCATTTTATATTTTACTATTAACATTTAATATTATTTTAAATTTAGAAAAAGAAATATAATTATTATAAATTTAAATTAGGAAAGGTAAGTAAAAATTATTATTATATCTTATTTTATTATTGGTTTATTCGATACATACCTTTAATAACAAATAAAAGAACTTACAAAGGTAATTGTGAGAAAATTATTCCCTTATAATATGTCTTTTAGTTCAATTATTAAATAATTGGTTAACTATAAATACAGTTAATTAGTTAACTATAAATAATTATGTAAAAAATATACATAATTTATTTAATTGAATTTATTATAACAACTAGCATTTTATTTTTTATTTTTTGATCAATGTTTAACTTTTAATGAAATTTTAACTTTTTTTTGAACAATTATTATAAGTAAAGATAAATTTTATTAAGCTTAACTTAAAGATTTTGCATTATTTACACTAAATTATAGTGAATTGAAGGCAAAATTATATTATAATTGAGTGGAAGATTCAATGGCTAATTTTAAAATGCTTCAAAAAATGAAATCTTCATTTTATTAATACCATATATTGATATTAAAAATCAAAATGAAGATTTTCCATCATTAAGGACGTTCTCTCAAAAATGAAATTACGATAACTTTTTTTGGAAATTTTGAGATTGAGTACTTTTTACTATCCCTCTACAAAAGTTATTAATGACTTAATAGGGCAAGCAGGGTGAATTTTCATGTTCTCATGGAGAAAGCGTTCTTGAATCGACGGGACCGACTCGTATGATAACTTTTGCTGGAAAAAATATATATTTCTCTTGAATATTTAAAGAATGATTTCCCGTTGTATAAACATGGGCAAACGGACCTTTTTATAGAGATAGAACAATCCAATGTTTCAATCGCATGCTATCAGTATATCTACATAGGTGCACAGTGTTTCCCAACCTTTCAACTTTTGGGAATACTTGATACTCTTGACACTTTCTATTATATTTCTAGTATTAGATATTACGATTTTTGAGGTTCATACATTTGATAATAACTATATAATATCTTAAAAGATAATTTTCTAATTTAAATCCGAGATGAGCACCTCTGCAGCTAGAGAACGTCCTTAAAGACACTTAAATTTTACAATTCTGATATACAACAGTCCTAAACTGTTAAGCAGTTAAAGTTAAACTTGCCAAACCTTATGTTAATGCAGCAAAATTACTGGATTACATAGTAAATCATTAGCATTTTCTCATATTAACTTTTAAAGTCTGAAAAGATTGCATTCGCTATCATCTTATTCCAGTATAAATATCACTTTATCACAGACTAAATAAATGTTTGTGCTGTGTCAGTTTTAATGTCTCAATGAATCAGGTTTATACATATTACAAAATTAGGCAATTTAACTATTATAATGTACTTCTTATTATTCAGCCATGTTAACTAGAAATTGCTTTCCTGATAATTTTTCTTTTTCATTACATGCTTAAGGGGAAGCAGTAGAAAAAACGTTCCTAGTTTTATTGGCCTTAGCATTATTGATAATAATTAATTGTTGATAAACATTTTAAAATTTTTATGACCTGACACACAAAGACAATGTTCTTATCTATTATTTAAATCAACGTTGAAGTCATTTTGTTAAAAATTGAAGTCAAAAAACGAGAAA
>JAPYZB010001651.1:0-13851 GCA_030522745.1 Eupelmus kiefferi | reverse complement strand
CGTCACAACTAGCATAGTTTTACATATTATTTTTGACTTAGTATTTTTACTATTTACATTTTTATATATACACCTAGGCTAAGTTTTATTTATACACCTTGGTTAAGTATTTCTGACATGGTCCTATGAGATCAGTATTTTAAATAGTTTTGATGATTACCTGTCTTTAATTTTATTCTTGGATATTGTTTACTTTTAAAACTTGACTGATAGATATAAGTATGCTACTGTCAAGCTGTGATATTTAAAAGGCGATCAGCTAACCTGTGATATTATTGTTAAGTATTGCTACTATGTTAACGCAATATAAAGAAAGTCTTCGACCTATGCAATAGGCGTTATGTTTGACCGATGTATTTTGTTTGTACTTGATTGATACAATAATAAACTATATCTATCTATCTACTCTTTTCATTTAAAATGTCTTTCTGATTTATTATATTCAGATATATCTTGGAAAGTCCCGTTAAATATTGAGTCGACTAATCGCAAATGCCACATCATACCTTTGCTTAATTTTTTATCTGACAAACATTCTTTATTTATGTAATCCATTTCAAAGATGTCCTCGATCGGGTTTTCTTTTATCAATAAATGGATTTTTCTGTCGTTTAGTGAGGCTATTAGATCAGATTGTTTACTTTAAATTTTCTCTAATAACTTACTGTCTATTTCTAAATTCAAGTTACTTGAGTTTATTTGGTCATTTTCTAACTTGGATGTTACAGTTTCCTCTATACTTACCTTCTCATTTTCTATTTGATTTGTATTATTTAATTCATTCCTTGAACTACTCAATTCTTTAATTGCATTTAAATTTTCTTTACTTCTGGTATTATACCCGTGCTCAAAGCCTGTGTCACTAATCAAGGCAAATGAATTTTGTTTTCTATTCTCTAACTCTTCGTCTTTTATGATCTTAAGTCTTACCTGTCAGAAAGGATTTTTATAAATACCTGTAATTGTATTTTGCTTTGATACTGGGTCATAGATGTTAATCATTTCCCTATCTAGGTAAATCTTAAGGCCTTGGTCTACAAATTGTCTAAGGGACAGAAGATTTTCAGATAAATCTTCAAAATATAGTACGTTATTAAGTACAAACTCGCCACTATTGTCAGTTTTGATTTTAATGATTCCCGCCCCGGAGGTATTTAAATAACTTTCTTTGTTTGCACATTTAATCTGATTTTTGTTATTATCATTAAACTTTCGAAAAATCAATTTGGTTTTACTCGAGTGCTCTGTTGCACCGGAGTCTGCAATAAAGTTGACTATTGTGCCCTCCCTTGCTTTCCTAATTCGCTTAGATTCATTCTCTAGTCTACATACCTCAGTGCCATTAGAAAAATAGCTTTAATTTTTACCTTGTGTCTCATCGTCGTAAGCCAGCATGGACGAGCCTTTGGATCGATGTTGACCATGGCTATTAAAGCCGCCGCGACCTGAATAGCTACTTTTGCCTCTATGGCCCCTGTACCCGCCTCGAGACCCACGAGTTCCTCGATTCAATTCAAAACCTTTGATAGGAGTGGGATATCCGCCTTCATCGTTTTTGCGCTTCTTCGACTCGTACCCACCTTCAGCCTGTGAGTGTCGCTTTCTCTGAGGTCAATTTTTAGCGATGTGGCTGCCTGTTTTATTGCAATTATAGCATTAGATTTGCCCCGGTGTGAGACAATCGGTGCTCACGTGTCCATTTTTTCCACATGATTAGCATCAGTCGGCTCGTCTTACCCGATTCATAGCCCGACTCTCTGTGAACCCCTCGACTTCGGAAGGTCCTGGTGTCATTATGACTCCCACTGGTCATCATAGCAGCTCTCGGTGGCTCTTTCTTTGGCAGTGTTGCATCAACCTCAAGGATATAATTTTTACGTCTTACATAGGACATTTCTTTACCAGTAGTTTCTCGACAAACACAGTCAGCTACATTGATTTTAGGCAAAGCTTCTATGACAGCTTGCAGAAATAAATCTCTCTTTTCCTTTTCTAGGAGTTTGCCGGCCTCTGGTACACTATCGTAAACCCGAACCTTTTCTTCAAATTTATCTAAAAACTCAGCCGCGCTTTCTTTTAAAAGTCTATATATTATCGTGTATGAGTCGCGTCTTGCAGATATACTTGTGGTTCTCGTTTCCAATCTCTTTAGTTCCTTTAATTTCATTACGATTTCAATTGGCTCTCTTAAGTCTATTAATCTATTATAATAAGACAACTCTATTTGGTTTATAATTATGTCTCTGACTCTGTGTTTGTCGTCTGTCACTTTATTTCTTTTAACTAATTTATGCATGTCCGAATTCAAAATGTAATCTAATTTACTGGTCTTAAGTTCAGACAATAGGAAATCTTCAAATACTTTAGATTTTAAATTCAATGTTAATTCATAGTTTCTATTTGTTTCTGAGTCTTTATTTGAAACTTTAATTTGAATTTTATCTGTTGAATTAGTTAAGTTCTTTATATTTGTATTTGAATTTAATTTTTCCTTTAACATTGCACTTACTTTATCTTTAACTTGATTATTAATATACTGTGTTAAATAAATTTTAACAGTATCACTCGTAAGTTTATTATTATTATTATTATTAAAACCTTTTTTACTTACATAAGCGTCCGAGTTGATATCGACTATTTTCATACCACCTGAAGCATCCCAGTCTTCAACATCCTTGAGTGTAGTCGTTTCAGGGATTTCTCCATCCTAAAGAGATGATTTCGTTGAGCCAGGTCAGGTAGGATCGCCCTCTGGAGTTTCTGCATGATCAGACTTCAGGATTTCTTTATCTCCATTCTTTAGTGTATCCATGTAAGGGATTTTTCTCAGATCTTCTTCAGTGAAATTATCATTTATTTTATTCTCGATATGAGAAGTTATCTGGTCATTAGAGAGGTCTAACTCGCCTAAATTATTATTATTATTCACGAAAGGTTGTTTTGTAATAATCACAGACATAATTTTTAGGCTTTGTTTGTTTACCCTTTCCTCTTTCTTTTCTTCGGTGTTTGTAATCGCAGGCAGTTTCTGATCAGGTATGATTGAGGGAATGCCGCATACTTTCTCAAACTTATTGAACAGTCTTTCGATCATGTCTCGGTTTGCTTCGGCCTGCTTTTCCATAAACTCGTTTTGAGCTTTTATCACTCTGTCTACGAGATTTTCTCTCTTTTGTCTTTCTTCAGCCTTTTGTTCAAAAATAAGCTCTCTAAAAGTCCTAAGTATTACGAACTGCTCTTGACTATCACTTTCCTCTGCCTTCTGTTGTTTTAAGGGATGCGATTCGATTTCGGGCGGTGTAAACTCTAGGAGACTTTCTTGACTCTGCCAATTCATTGATATTATCAAAATATCCTCTTTGATTAGGTATTGATCTATCCTATACATCTTCTTTTAAGAAAGGACAATATACAGTTTGCCATCATTAGTTCTGGCCAGGTAAACTTTTCTATGACGACGTTCATTTTGAAGCAGCCATTGTGTCCACACTCTCTTAATAATGTTTTTGAACCGCTCTTCGGAACCTAGGATTTTCAAACATACATTTAGTGTTATGTTCTAGTATTCACTATCTATCGCAAACATTCCACACACAGGCAAAGTAATAAAACTGTTCTATGGTTCGGATCCATTTCAATAACAAGCTCCGTGCATGAAGTGTTTGTAAGATGTTAGTTGATCTCACACGCACACACGCACACACGCTCGCACACACACACATACACACACACACACACACTTTCTTGTGTTATTCTAAAAAGAACACACAGCCCATTCTCATATTTATAACAAGTCGCTCGCTTGACAACGGGGTGCACCAACCACTTTTCATCGAATAGCGCGCAGTTGTGCGACGCGGGCCAACGTCTCAGAGACAGCACCACCGCACAGCCACGCGACACGCGTTCGCACCGCAGCTGCAACGCCGCCTCGCTCTCCTTCCGAAAGCGCGCACTCTCTCGTTGGCCGCAAATATGGCGGCCTTGAAACTTCTATTTCGCCCCTAAAAACACGTGGCGTGAAAATCCGCCATCTTGAAACTTTCCCTTCTTTATTTCAATCTCATTTTAAAATGAGGGCAAAATTTACTCTTTTATTTACTCTCTTGTATACCGGCGTCACTCTCCTTTAGTGTTTCTCTGCCCATCACTGCGCTGCCAAATCAGAATGTCAACTCTTTCAATCTTTGGCCTGCTTGACCCTCTTCTCAGACTCTTCCAATCAGCTTATCAGCCACTTTCAACGTAATCTCTTCAACTCCCAGCACTAGCTCTGGAACTTCCGACGAGGCGCGCAGTCGGCTCACATAGGAGGCGAGCGAGCGCCCGGCTATCACTCTTATCGCTCCCCTTTTGTTAGTAAAAAAAAGGAATTTTAAATCACGCGCGCAGTGAAACTGTTCTAACGGTCCATAACCTGAGATTTAAAGAATGGTCCGTAGAGCAGAGTGTCGCAGTATGACTGCGTTATTGGACGTCTCGGTTGAGGCGAAGTTGATGTTGGAGACGGAGCAAACGTATCCTCCTCCTCCGTCTCCAAAGTTGTGCCTCTTGCCAGAGATGACGTATAAGGGAGAAAAACGGGCAAAACCGAAGATTGCGGCCTTGAAAACTGCCAAATCGCCAGTGGCCAGCAAGGCTGCAGAGACTTCCGAGCAATTGGTGAGTCTGATTGCCAAGCTTTTAGAGGAAAAGCTGAACAGCATTGCTGTTAACAAAAGGAGGTCACCGCCTGGCTCTCCGAGAGACAAAAACAGGAAAGGGGGTAGAAGAGAGGCCTACCAAAAAGGTGGATAAGGTAAGGGCCAGCTGAACTCTCCTGCAGGCCACCAGAACATTCCTGTCGGTTAACAGAACCCTTCTAGGTCGCAGTAGCCGAACTAGCGGTTCAACCGTCAGTAGGGTCAAGGAAGGAGGCCACCCTATAGGCCAAACGGGCCGATTACTTGCCATGGGTGTGGTGAGATCAGCTACATGCTAAATTTCTGCCCGAAGTGTTCGGGAAACGGCCAAGGGGGGACGTAAATTCGGCAAACGTCCTCCTTCAGCAGGAACCGGCTAGAGAACCTCCGATAGAGGGAGGAGCGGTTGCTGCTGTAGAAGGGCTAAATCCTCCGGACTCTATGGATACAGAAGCCAGTTACTGATCTCCGGAGCCCTTGGAGCCAGTTACTGATCCCCGGGATGGCTCTCGGTGGTGGCTAAATTTGAACGTCAAGGGATTCAAGTTAAGAGCCCTCTACGATACAGGAGCCACGTATACGGTCATGGGAACCGTGGGACTCCAGATTGCCTCAGCCGCCGGGGTAAAAGTGACGCCGGGTAATGGATGCCGAACCAAGCTACCCGTAGGACAGTCCAGCATTGTCTCATGCGACGCTGACCTAAAGTTCGAGTACGAGGGCATAAAGACGTGTTATCGAGTGGCGATCGTCCCTCACGATAATATAGATTGCTACCTAGTAGCAAATACCATCAGGGCATTCGGGGCCATGCATGACCCGATTAACGATCGAATATTCGTTAGTACCACTGAGACTTATGTCAACCTCAAATTAGCCAGCAGCAGTCTAAAAGATACCGCTCACCTGGCTTCCATCAACATTGAGGATGTTTCCGAGGATCAACGCAGCGTTTTGCTCGGTGTGGTCGAGCGGATCCTCGGAAAAGAAGATCCTTCCCTGGGGTGTACCACGTGGATCGAACACACGATAGATGTGTTGGGGTGCCACTCCAGTCAAGCTGAAATGCTATCCTGTCTCGAAGAAGCGCGAGGAGGAAATGTACGCGCAGGTACGGGAGATGCTCGAGACAGGAATTATTGATACCTTCACCAGTGGGTGGTCGAGTCCGAGTCAACGATGGATCTGAGTCAGGCGTATCACCAGATCCCGTTAAATGTGGAATCGAAACCAATGTCTGCGTTCACCGTCACGGGAATGGGCCTATTCCAATTCACGAGGATGCCATACGGCTTGTCTTTCGCTGGAGCGACCTTCCAGCGACTGATTGATACTGTGATTGGAATAGAGATGAAACGGTACGCCTTCAGCTACTTAGATGATATCATCATCGTGACAAAAACGTTCGAGGAACATCTCAACTGGCTGGAGCACGTGCTGAAGCGTGTTAAAGAGGCAGCTCTGACCATAAACCGCGAGAAGAGTGTGTTTGGTCGCACTGAGTTACGATACCTCGGGGTTTTGGTCAGCACAAATGGTTTCCTCCCAGACCTGGAGAAAGTGAAGCCGGTGATTGAATTTCCTGCTCCACGAAATTTGAAGCAGCTTCGCCGCTTCTTGGGGATGGCTTCGTGGTACAGGAAGTTTCTCAGCAACCTATCTACGGTTGCTGAACCTCTTACGGTCCTTACGCGCAAGGGCCGTAAGTATGAGTGGACCGAAGAGCAGTAAGCAGCTTTTGAGGCTGTGAAGGCGCTTGTCGCCTCAGCTCCAATCCTAGCAAGGCCAGATTTTGAGACGCAGCTCGTGCTACATACCGATGCTAGTGATACCGGTATAGGAGCCGTCCTTCTCCAGAAAATTAAGGGAGAAGAGCGTGTATTGGAGTTTGCCAGCCGCGCTATGACACAAGCTGAGAGGAGCTACAGTGTCACAGAGCGAGAGTGTTTGGCTGTGATTTTGGCGATAAAGAAGTTTCAGCCTTGTATAGAGGGCTATTACTTCAAGGTGGTCACCGATTACTCTAGTCTCCGATGGCTCCGCAGTCCCCAGAGTCCAACAGGAAGATTAGGTAGGTTGTCTCTGGAGCTACAAGGTCACGATTACGAGGTACAACACCGCAAAGAAGCATCGCACCACGTTCCCGACGCCGTCTCCCGAATGTATGAAGAAGAATCGGAAGAACTCGACATAGGGGCCATCTCTTGGGCTGAGAATTCTAAGGATGAGTGGTATGAGCAATGGCTGCGGAGAGTACAAGACCGTCCAGATGAATACCCACGCTGGAAGTATCTGGGAGGACGGCTGTACACGTACCGACCCAACGAGCTTCTAGAAGCATCGGTAAGTGATGACGATGCATGGAAGCTCTTCCTGCGGAGCAACGCCGGAAGATCCTGCAAGAGTGCCATGATGATCCTACCGCAGGACATATAGGTAGAGAAAAGACCTACGACAGAGTAGCTCGTCAATATTATTGGCCGAGGTTTTTCGAGTCTGTAAGAGACTACGTACGATCCTGCTCGATATGCCAACAGTGCAAAGTCAAGCAGCGTCCTCCATCCGGATTAATGGGGAAGCGCACGATTGAGAAATCCTGGCAATTGGTAGCTGCAGGCATAACGGGACCCATGGTGAAAAGTATCCGTGGATTTAAATACGTGATAGTATTTCAAGAGCTCTTTAACAGATGGGTTGAGTGTATTCCGTTACACAGAACCATTGCCAGCGCGATCCTGAAGGAGTTTGAAGAAAGGATCGTTCTCCGATTTGGAGCACTGGAGGTTTTTCTGACAGACAACGGTCTGGAATTCAAAAACCAGATTGTGAATAAGTATCTGGAGGATGCTTGGATTCATCATTCCACCACTCCGCCATACCACCCACAAACCAATCCTGTAGAACGTGTAAATAGGACGTTAAAGACAAGGATTGTGGCGTTTGTTGAGGAAAACCACCGAACGAGGGATGAAAAGTTAGGAGGTGTGCTTTTCACTTAACAACACGGTGCATAGTGCCACCGGGCTGACACCAGCTGTGCTGAATTATGTTCGTCAGCCCGTCCTTTCTAGAGGTGAGAGGCGCCGACAAGACCGAGCTGTAAATGATGAAAAAGAGAGAAGGGCAGCCGAAGCTTGGGCCCGCGACCTCACGGCCTAAGAGCCCTTTACAAGGTCGCTGCTTCACGTTCGAAAGGAGAAAAGGAGCGACAAGCAGCGTATTATAACGACAGAAGAAAGGATGTGACGTTCTCTGTCGGCGACTTAGTCTGGAGAAAGTCTGGAGTTCTATCTTCGGCAGCACAAGGCATTTCTGCCAAGCTAGCGCCGAAATTCTGCGGGCTTCACGTGATTCTAAACAAGCCCGGCAGTAACACCTACACTCTTCTAAGCGCCGACGGACAGATGGATGACGCGATACATGTTAGCCATCTAAAACCGTAAATTCATGGCGGAGACACCGAGGACGAGGTAGTCCGGGATGATGAAATTTTAGATGAGGAAGTATCTCAACCACTGAGGGATGCGAATGGGGCGATGCGCGACCCGCCTGTTATTTCGGACGCGAAAGAAACTGGCGGCGACGCCGAGGCCTCTGCGAAGGCCGATGGCGCAGATGACGAACGTGCGATTGCTCCTGCGAGGGCTATGGCTAGCGATATACCGCGGAAACGGGGCCGTTCTCGGAAAAACACAGTGACCGTCGTCCGACAACCCCGAGATGATCCTCAACCGACTGACCGGGTCGATAGTGTCCCCAGCCGACCGAGAGGAAGGCCGAAAGGATCGATGAAGAGGGTTGCACCGATAGATAGTGGTGACGTTTCACCCCGGCGAATGCGAGCGACGACTAACCGAGCCGACTAGCGGTCACCTCGACAGAGTGGTAATACGTCCCTTCATTCTGTTTCAGATGGAGAACACCGGAGTCCCGGATGAGGTGTTTCAGGCGATCCTGGTCGAAGCAATGGCCAAGCTGCTGCAGCCAGTCCAGGCGGAGGAAAAACAAGGAACACCTGGAGAATCAGAGATCGCTCCTTCGCCTGTCCGCGCCTTCCGCAGGCCGAACGCGTCACCGCCCCCGGCGCAGGTAGCTGCGGAAGAGGCTGCAAAAGGCCCCGAAGACCCTTCCCCGCCTGCTCCAGCCTTGTTAGCAGCTTTCGCTAAGTAGGAGCAGGTGAAGGAGCTCCTCCGGCAGTCGTGCCGGAGCTCAAGGGCGACAAAAGCCGCAGAGGAAGCTGTCTTTCTGGCGTGGGATCGCTTGCATTCCAACCACCGGTATGTGCAGGAGTATTCGGCTACCTGGACACCGAAGGTGACCGTCCAGCGGCGCGTACGAACCGCCGAAAGAGAAGTGCTTCCACTACAAAGGCCGAAGAAGAGGCCCGTAAGGTCGAAGAGAAGACCTGCCAGCGCCTCCACGCCGCGCGACAGGAGGCGCTGAGGATAAAGTGGCGCCTCGTTGCCGCTGAAGAAGAGGCCCGGAAAGCTTGAGCAAGGGCGGCCTCGTCAGCGGCGACACCCGCTCTTGCGCCGGAATTGGCGAGGCCTACGGTGGCAGTAGCCCATGTAGTTTCCCCGGACGGTTTATCGCGGAGGCGATGTTACATGTGCGGCCGTCCGGGGGTGACAGTTTACCATTGCTGCCTAGATTGGCAGCGCCACGAACCCTCGGACCCATGGTTCCGGCGACAAGTCCGGTCCGAGGATCGCCTACTCCGAAAAGTACTAGGACCACCTCCTGTCGGTGTGGTAGCAGCCCTTGGAGACCGGCAGAGGGGTGACTCCTCTTTGGATTTTTCTATGTCTCTGATAAATGTCTGTGATGTCGTCTAATAAAGCGTATTGTATTTTTGAATAACAAACGCTTGGTTATTTACAGATACTTTGTCCTGATTTCTTTTCAGCAGCGATACCATAGTCCGTCGGAAAGTCACGTTCTAGTCTTTTTAGGTAACGAGCACCCTATTTTTGGAGAATACGTTGCGTCTTGTAAGGAGGGTGACGGAACGCGAATTCAAATTTGGATCATTTTCGCGCCGCTCGATACTCGCAAGAGCGCCGACGTGACTGCGCGCGCCGAGTCTCACGTACGCGACGTCGACGCGCAGGCGCTGCTGAGTACTCTCCTTTCTCACGTCATCCGGAGATAGCCAAATGGAGTTGAAGGCCACCGAGGAGAGGGAGAAAGAGAGACAGGAGAAGCTAATATAGCGATAGCTACCGCGCGCGCGAAATCGCCAAGTCATTAGACTGAGGTTTTCGCGATTTTTGTGGCAAAACAGCGCACGAGACCCAAGTCCAGCTGCCAAAGAGAGATTCCTGAGGATCCAAGGAGATTATTCCGGCAGCTGATTTTTAGTGACGACTTGTATTGTATGAGGTAAGTTCGATCGGCTTTTTGGAGCGTCTCTGGTATACGTGTGTACGGACACACGGCCATCTATCTTTGACGCATCGCGATAGTTTTTGCGCAGCGCCCCTTCACAGCGGTGGAGGGTCGCAACTAAAACATCTACCGTCGCGTTGTGTGTGAGTGAGTGACGCGTGCACTGCCAGCATAGCGGCTGCATACGAATCGCGGCGCGACGTATAAGAGAGAGGACGCCCCGCGCGGAAAGTGTATTAGAGAGAGCGAGATAGACACGCCTGTCTCTCTCATTTTCGCGCGTGCTTTTTCCTTGCGGACGAAAATTTCCCGCGAACCTACTGACACGGCGTCGGCGCGCCACCAGTTTTGTATCTGAAATTCTTATAAAGTAAAGTACTAGAATATACAACTCTTTGTCATTTTTAAGTACCATTCGTTGTATAAGGTCAATAAATTACACCCCGTTACAGTACTTGAATGATATAAGATCAAAAAATTATGTGTCTCTATGAACGCTCCTTTTGGTAAGAGTAGAATTCATCATTTTTCCAAATATTTGATATTACAATGTTATAACAATTTAATAAATCCAATTTCAAAGTAAACCTCGGGGAACAATCAAAGGAACGTGGCTAGCAATCCGTAAAAAATTTTTCAATACTCAAAAGATATAAGTTTAAGAAGTTATGTGCGAGGGATCGCTCCTATTGGTAAGAGCAGATTTTTTACATTTTTTCAAATATTTAAGTTTATAATATCATAACAATTTACTCTATCGGGTTTCAAAGTGAATCTCATGGACAGGTCGGGATAACGTGGCAAGGAAATCATAAAAAATTTTTTCAGTACTCGAATGATATAAGCTCAAGAAGTTATGTGTTTCGGAACACTCCTTTTAGTGAGAGGGGATTTTTTTTTGAATTTCCCGAATATATGACTTTATAATCTAGTAACAATTCACTGAATCGGTTTCAAAAGTAAATCTCGCGGAAGAGTTAGAGGAACGTTGATATTTTCCAAAACTCTCATGATGAAAGGTCAAGAACTTATGTGCAAGGGGTCGTTCCTTTTGGTCAGAGAGGATTTTTTTCATTTTTCCAAATATTTGTCATTATAATGTCATAACAATTCACTAAATCGGTTTTAAAAATGAATCTCACCGAACAGTCGGAGGAACGTAGCTAGCAGTCCGTAAAAAATTTTTCAGTACTCAAAAGATATAAAGTTAAGAAGTTATGTGAGAGGGATCCCTACTTTTGGTAAGAGGGGATTTTTTTCATTTTCCCGAACATTTAACTTTATAATGTCTTAACGATTCATTAAATCGGTTTTCAAAGTAAATCTGACGAAGGGTTAGAGGAACGTGGCGAGAAATGCATACAAAATTTTCGAAAAGTCTGATGATATAAGGTCAACAAATTATGTGTGTCGAAACGCTCCCTTTGGTAAGAGTGGATTTTTTCATCATTTTTCCGAATATTTGACTTTATAATATCATAACATAGAGATAGTGTCATAACATAGATAATTATAGAGATATATAAATTATTTATATTATATAATTTTAATTATTTTTAACAGTTTTTAAAAAAGATAATAATATTTTTAAGGTTAGAATTTAATTGCGTTAATGTATTATATACTATACATATTAACATTTATTCGCAGTTATAAACAAACGTAAACCATACAATAATTATTCATATAGTATATGCAATAATGAGAGCAAAAGAATGTGTACATCATGCATAGTAAGAATTTAACTCACAATCATAGTGATATAGGTTAAGTTAGCAATGTATACATTAAATCCATCACTTACCTTCGACGAATAATTTTTTTAAATCAAGCCAGATTTTGTGCTTTTAAAAAAATTATTCCATCTTCCTGTTGCTAAATCAATTATCAATAAACAATTCCTCAACTGTTCGATGAACGTGAAAGTTGAAGTACACGCACTGGAAAAAATATTTTTCCGAACCTGTACCCAAAATAGCAACGCCGCATATTTTACTACAGGCGTAAGATAACCCCTAAGAATCATCGTGTTCCGATCTCTAATCTTCGTTACTCTATGACGGTTTATATCTTATAAGAATATACTGCCATAGAGTAACGAAGAGTAAAGATCTGAACTCGATATATTTTTGGGGGTTGTCTTATTGTGGGGGAGGGGGGGGGGTCCAACTTGAGAGAAAAAATATATAATAATGTAATACATGTAAATATACATATATATTGTTTTTCAAGTTGGACCCCCTCAAAAACGCTCGCGATAACCGCGCGCTTTAGTTCATTGTAGACTCACTATTACGCCTGGGGTAAAATCTGCGGCATTGTTATTTCGAATGCACGTATGGGAAAATATTTTTTCAGGTGCGTGTACAAGATATATCGGTTATTCCGATTCAAAGGGTAACTGCTGCGGCTGGATATGACGCTGCTTGAATACTAACTCGGCGCTTAGGGACTCCGATTAGGAGCAGCTACTGCTCCTTTTCTACGAGTAGCGTTTGCCCCTGACTTTAGAGGTCAGTCGGTACTTGAAGAGTAGCAGGAGCTCCAAAAGTTTTTCAGTGTAACTTTATTATTAATAACTTGTACAACAAATATTACACAAAATAATTACTAACTATTACATTAGACATAGGGTTCTCAAAATAACTTTTACCTATCATTTAGGCAGGGTTCCAAAAATGGCAAATTATGAATTGATAATTAAATAAATGACGATTTAATTACCAATTAAACAAAAGTTTATTTTATAATTAATTTTTAGTCGATAATTTAATGAATGTTTATTTAATAACTAACAATCAATTATCAATTAGGAATTCATTTAATTGATAACTAATTTCAATGATATGCAAATTAATTGATATTTAAAAATCAATTATCAATTGAAAATTCTATAATTAATAACTAATTTCAATGATCTGAAAATTAATTAACAATTAATTTTTAGTTATCAAGTAAACGAAAGTGATAATTAAAAATCATTTATCAATTAAAAATTCTATAATTAATAACTAATTTTAATTATTTACAGCATAATTAATTTTATATCTCTTGAAACCCCTTACCATGCTTTAGATACTGACCAGGAATTATACGTTGTTTTCCCTCATTTTTTAATTTTATCATTGATCACCAAGTGTACTTCCTCGCAGACGATGTCTCGGTGACCTGGGGTCACCCTGGATACCTGGACATCGTCTAAAGGAAGTAACGGCATTTTTTGTATTTTCTCGAATATCACCGCGTGCGTTTCCTTGGAGATGATGTCTCGATAACGTTATTTTTTTAATTTTGTCAAGAAGAACAGTAGTAATATCCTAGGAATTCATGTTATTTCTTGACGAAGAACAAATAATTCAAAATAAGTTGTATAACTAGACTAAAAATAAATTTTTCTTAAATGTATTTTGTATAGTTCCTTCTCCCCCCACAATCCTGCAATAATTTTTCAGCATAAAATTGGCTAAAACGTAAAGTTATTTTTTTATTTCACTTTCCCACAGCTATCTCTATTTTGCATTTTTTAGAGATTATTAAAAAAAAAACGTATTTTAAAATACATCTTTATTTTAAATATATTCTACAATTTAACTACTTTGGAAACGAGACATCGTTTTTATTTGTTAATTTTTATTTGATAATTAAATTTTTAATTGTCTATTAAATAGTCAGTATCATTAATATAGATTGTTGAATGAAGTTATTGTTCGCTCCGAAGTAGATTAGAAAATAAAGACTCAATTGATCACTGCGAACCAAAGATTTTATTTTTGCCGACGTT